>OMPJ01023773.1:2263-122843 GCA_900312935.1 Carapus acus
CTCATCGGCCACAGGCACCTCAGCAGAATGCAAAACTGAAGCCTGCAGAGGAAACTTGGAAATTCCACCGCCACGTCCGACTGCGTCATCTTGTCCCCGCTGCCATCATGTAGTAGCATTTTTTGAAGTCAGGCGGTGAGCGACGCGGCGCGGCGCTGTGTGTGGAGGATAGATGGCACCGTGCCGCACTTTGGACACAACCTATCGGTCGTGAAGTGAAGTGAAGTGAGGGGCGGGGGGTTGTCGGTGGTGGTGGTGGGGGGAGTGTTTGCCCTCCCGGTCCCACTCCCGTCGGCGGAGGCTCCTGACTCACTCCAGCCAAAGGATGGCCAGGCTGCGGAAGAAGGCGTGTGTCGCGCTGTTTCTCTTCACTCTTTTCGTCTTCGGGACCATGATGGGGTTGAGGACGCTGAAGCCAACGGAGGAATTCTCGGATCTTGCGGCTCCCGGCAGTTTGGAGTTCCTGCCCGTGATAGTCGCGGGGAAGGTGGACCGTCGCTCCGTGTCCCGCGAATCCACGGCAGCACCGGGTCAAGTCCACCCGGCGGGCAGTAACACCAAAGCAGTTTTGTCCAACTCCGGTCCGGAGGGAACCATATTTTACGATGTTCACATTTTTTACTTTGCCTGGTACGGGACACCGCAAATGGACGGCAAGTACATTCACTGGGACCACGTCCTCGTCCCACACTGGGACCCCAAGATCGCAGCCAGCTATCCGAGAGGGAGACACATGCCACCCGAGGACATCGGCTCCAGTTTCTACCCCGAACTTAATCCGTACAGCTCCAGGGACCCGGGCGTGATGGAGTCTCACATGGAGCAGATCGGGGCTTCTGCAGCAGGTACAGCTGAGAGTAGTGAGAAAATAGCTGAGCGTTGTTGTTCAGTGCCCGCTGAGCTGCAGGAGCGCAGCTTGTGCAGAGCCGAGGGGGGCAGGAGCCGTTTCAGCACCACGCTGTGTTGGACAGCTCCGCGCAGTGCCCGGTACAGTACTGCTCCCTCGCCTAAACTCGAAACGACGATAGAGAAACTACACCAGCCTTCACGCCACCATCATAAATATCACTTAACAGGTTTAACAGTCAGGAACCAGGCACTACACCCCAAACATGCAACTGCATCGGTGATACTTGTACTTAAGTTTAATATTAATGGTATGCAAGAGAACAGCAACTGTTCCGCTTTCATCCACTTCTTGGTGTTGTGTGACAGCCTGAGCGTCTTCAGCTTATTCGATGAGGCAAGAGGGACTTATGTCCAGATCCTCCGTCCCTCTGAAACCAAACCACAGTGACATATGGATGACAGTCAGCTCACCTGGGACAGAAAAAAAAAGCTGTGAAACAGGACACCGCAGGGAAAGCGAGAGCCGACTTCCCATCACCCCACTGGAGACATTGGATAAGACAAATACTAATCATCGCATTGATCATGCACACAAATAACTTCATGCTGCACTCAAATCCACCTTGCAGCCCCAGAATAAGTGCGTCTGGGTTGAATTGATTGGCCTTTAGAGCCCATCTGAAGTCAGGCACTGTCATACAAAAGCATTTCCTGGCCAGCATCTGGACTTGTGGGAACATTCCTCTCCTCTAATTTATGAGCTGTCACACACTTGAGCAGCGCAGAGATTACTATTAAAGTAAAGGTGATATATAGTCCCAGGGTGAGACGCGGGGATTTATCAATCACAGTCAAAAATCCATTTGATGGCAAAGTGTGAGCTTAGTCAGGAGAAGAGTGACTCGGTAATGGAGGTCATTTCATCACAGTACACTAATGGGGGAACGTCCCATATATCCTGAGCAATTGATCAGTACAGTCAATCACTTTTAATCAACATTGTTGCTGTTGTTGTGTGATGAGCTGTGTGGCAAAATACACACCGGGTCCCTGTAGTGAGAAAACCAATACCCCCCCATTCTCACATTAGCGCTCACAAGTTATCAAATGTGTTTCACTTTTGCTTAACGTCTACCAAAGCTGCATTTTGTGCCGTGCTCAGGCTCTCTCTGTCTGCCCAGGGGTCCTGGTTCTCTCTTGGTTCCCTCAGGGTCAGGGAGATGACAATGGAGAGCCCATTGAGGACTTGATTCCTGCACTGCTGGACGCTGCGTACAGACACAACCTCAAGGTACGGACACAACAAGGAAGGGATCGATCAGCGCATCTCCATGGAAACCCACAGCCGGTGTTTAAATGCAGACAAAAGCTTTAATTCAAGTAATGAGGGCCGACGCCTTGGCACATAATAATGCTGACACATTTGCTGAGTAGGAATATATTAGGGGCTGCACTCGCTCCTCTCAATTCCTGAAGGCTTTGTCTTCATTACACAGCCTTATTTATCTACTTCTGAATGGTTACCAGATTGCACACATTTGCAGTTGCTTATTATGGGATATACCCTGGTGAATTTAGCGTGTTGCGCGGATGAGAGAGAACAGCTTCCTTTCTTCAGAGGAGAGGATGGGAGAGAATGCAGGGGGGGCTGCCCGGAACCCCATGTCGAGTAGCATCTTGGACACTGGAGCAAAAACAAGTTGCGTAGCCGCTGTTGCATCAGTCGTTCTAATGAGGAGCACAGCATCACATTGACGTGAGGCCTGGGTCGGAGGGGCGGGGAGGGGAGGGGGCTGCTAAACACGATTGCCAATTAGGTCGGAAAATGAGGGATTGGCGGCAACAACGGGCACTGAGAGTTTTAGTGCCACTGACTGAGCGAATCAAGAGGCTTATAAAAGTTTTACGGGGATCGCTCCCCTGGAAGATAATACGTTTAAAGAAGACTGGAGGGAAGACACAGGAAGAGAGAGGAGGACAGTGAGCATCTTCTCCTGCTTAGCTGTGGTACACAACGACACAACAAGTAATCAGCTAATACAGTTTGGAAATAATTCATCTGTGGAGTGCTCACACATGTTGTGGTTCAGGGGGCGGAATGTTCTCTTTCTCCAGGAATGAATAGTGACAGAGAGAGAGACAAAGGGTCGGAGGAGGGTTTCCTCTTAAAGTAGGTGCGGTTAATAATTGATTGTCGAATGTTGCCCGGCCCACGACAAGTTGAAATGAATTGAAACACCCAGCTGAGATGTGAGATGGTGGAGAAACAGAGGAACATTAGTCCTCTGTTTCAGTTGGGTGTGCTTCTAATTTGAGCGAATGGAGTACAGCAGAGCTCGTGTTAGCTTGTGTCACTTTCAGCTTAGTTGATGATGACAAAACATCAGTCGTTGATGTGGCTCCAGGCTTCCAGCTTGATTGCCCATATTGCATTTGATATCTGTGGCATCTTGGACACACACATTTCACTTGGTGACCCAGACAGTAGGTGGTCTGGGCCTGCGCCTGTCAGATTTGTTAGCACACGTCTCGTCTGTACTTAAATTGTAGACAGTATGTAACGGCACTGTAAGGGCAAGACAAGTGAGCAGAGATGATATGGTCAAGATTCCGCAGATATTCCAAGAGAAATGCTAATTGGCTGGAGGGAATGTGAGTCAGCTAGCCCGGCACGTGCGAGCACGTTCATATATGGGCCACAAATGAGCCGTACATTCTGCAGACTTTGAGTGTCACACCGCTCACAGCGAGGAGACGCTTCACCATCCATGCTGTACGATAGAAAGAATCCCATCGCGGCCAGAGGATGATTCAGAATTCAAGATGAAGCGTTTCCTTAAATTGTCTTTCTACTTTAGTGCTCTGATGGAACTCCCACTCTCGCAGCGCGGAACATTTATCTTCCTCACTGTCTCTTATGTAACTTTGACTCCGGCTGGGATCATGTCGGGGGGTTTTTTTTGTCACCGCGACACCCTCATACAATAATTCAGCACTTGTCGTCTGAGAGGCCGATTTAAGGAAGACACCTAGTGTGAACTTTGGCAGGCACACACGGGTGCCAGCGTGGGAGTCGTGACAGGGCAGAGAAATGAGATGAGAAGTCTTCTGGCATTTGAGCAGAGAGACCAACTGATGCGGAAAAGGTCTCCTTGAACACGAGAACATTTTTTGGTATGAAACTTGAAATGGGAATATATCCAAGTTTCTGAAAATGTCATGTAACATCGAACATCACAACCTTACTTTTTATTTCTATCTAGATAAGATTAGATAAGATGAGAATAGAATACAATCCTTTATCGTCACTGCAACACGTTTCCAGCATCACTGTGAAAAGTCGTTCAGCATCTCCACATGACCGCAAGACTGAGACTGTACAAAAATCTATCCATATATATATACAGTAAATGTCAGATGTAATTATGAAAGATTTGTTAACATAAATACAATCGTAATAGAAACGGCACTAATACTGATTGCAGTTAATTGAAATGGGTTCTTCGCTCTTGATGATGTGCCAGCTTGCCGCCTGCTTTAGAAAAGAACCCAGTTTCTGCCAGTCCAAAATCAAAGCAGCCACAACCTCGCTGACGCTTTTTTGGCTCAGTCTGTCGAGGAAGGCCGCGTACTTTCCATTTATGTAAGACGGACAACATTTTAGCAGCTTGCCCACACACCATCCATGTATCGTGCATTGTGTGAAGCAGCCTTGGCAGGTCGTGCGAAGGCAGAGAAGAAAAACCAAAGGAGCTCCTTGCCTACAAGAGGTTTGGGTTGTTTTCGTGTGCACGTTTGGGCTCGTGAAGCTCGGGTCGAGGAGGGAAAGAGCAGAGGGGCGCGTGGACATCGGAGCTCCCATGATTCACGTTGCTTCTCTGAACCCTGCGGGGTTGTAAAACTTCCATCCAATAAGTAGGTCACGCAGCTCCAGTCCATAGGGAGAGAGTTACAGTCCATGGGCGTCCAGCGATGCTAACGGCCGCGTCACATGCTCATCCGTCGGTTGTGTTCCGGTGCACTGGCTTTGACAAGAACATGGATTGGACAGCGGCGTTTGGCAGCATATTGTACCCCGCTGAGGGCTTGAATGGTTGAGAGAACAGCATTAAAAATCTTTATTCCGTACTCACTGATGGCCTGTGTCCCTGGCCCTGCGTTCCATCTGAACATTTTCGCGTTTAATTTCACTCTCCTCAGCACATATCACACCCAGGCTGCTCTCCACTGACGCCGTCACTGTTTATGAGATATTCAAACGCCATCACTCCGTCTCATTTACCTCTAAATTGCCGTGGAGCGATGCTGTAGTTCAACGCGTGTGTGAAAATGAGCCGGCTGTCTTTGTGGTCTGCCGGATGATTATTACGCAGCTTCATATCCAATAACCCCCAACAGATTTTCAAATTAAGCTCAATATCTGGTCACTTTAGAGCCTCAGGTTGAGCCGCTGTGTTGCATGAAGACCAGAGAAATATTGTTTCACAAATGCGTTTCAGCGTCGGTGATTCATTTAGCCACTCAACTTGCCAGCTGGAATTTCTCTCCACACCATCTTCACTCTCCTTGATGAAGGAGAGGTAAATCCTAAAACATCAAATTATACGACCGCAGCATAAAACGCTTTGATTATCAGGATACTACACAACAATTATCAGTTATGTTTTGGTAGCCCTGCGGCTAACCTAAAAATCTTTTCTCAAACTCTTCACCGACCCTGAGCCAGTGCTAATGGCTGCCACCATCTTGGGCAGCCACTTTCCTTCATGTTGCTCCTCCTGGGTGTGGGTTGCTAAGTCAGAACACTATTTCACTGTAAGCATGAATTATTCAAAGTTGCACAATCCTCCTGTCGCAATATTGTAAAAAAACATTTTGTGTGAGCGCTTGTTTCACTCCAGGTCCCATGTTTCTGCACGCTACTTCTGCTCAGCCAATGACAAATTAGCAGTGCCGGTGCGGCCATTATGTGGATGTTTGAATTTCTCTGGAGAGGGAGCAGCTAGGGTGAAAAATGCGAGTTGCAAAGTGTGCGACGGTGTAACGACGACATGTTTCTTTACACCGGTGGAGACAAAGCGCCTCGCTCCTTTCGCGAAGTTTGTGATTTAAGTAATCAGCACTGATGCTGCTATTGCATGGGAAATGCGAACGACTCTCACCCGTGTAGTGACAGTACGTCTAAAAGATAATAATCGGTGCGGTGTAAGACGAAGCTCAATGTAATGTAAGATGGAGTTTTTGTCCTTGGAAACTCCCCAGACTCGAGAGAAGATTGTCTCCAGAGTTACTTGCCGCAGAGCTTCGATCTGTCGCTGCAAAGGTCATCTGTAATTGCTGACTGCCTCTTGTAATGACAATGATGAATAGAAATGAATCTGTGTATGCCTGTGTTCGCGTGTGTGTGTGTGCGCGTGTGGGCGCGTCTGTGTTCTTTATTTAGGTAGCATTTCATATTCAGCCATACAGAGGACGAAACGACCAGACTGTCCATGACAATGTCAAGTACATCATTGACAGGTACACGTATGGCTTTAATTATTCATCCACTGACTTCAACAAAGACACTCGTGTATCGCGGCTCGCAGACGACCTCCTGAAGTACATCTTGTTATTTTTATAGTCTCCCTCGGCAGCATGATGCCAATGAAAACACGCTAACAAAATTACACTGCACTTGCGCTATTTCCAAGAAATTATTTTGAGAAATCTCACCACAGTTGCGACGGTCCAGTGAATCAATCTGGTCCAACTCATCAGATTTCACACATTTAATTTTCAGGCCATTCAGACTGTATCACACATACCCCTTTGGCATTGAAGCATGTCATTGTTGATATAATTGATATTTTTCATGGTTTTTGAATACAGATGTGGGACATTTTTAGACTGCAAAATAAACTCGTGTCATTTTGTTATATCTATAGATACGGTGACCATGGAGCCTTTTACAAGTTCTCCTCCGCCACAGGAAAAACCCTTCCACTCTTCTACATCTACGACTCTTACCTCACTCCTCCAGAATCCTGGTCTGAACTTCTGACTCCCACTGGATCTCACAGCTTGCGTGACTCAGCGTACGACGCCGTCTTCATCGCCCTTATTGTGGAGGAGCAGCACAAGCACGACATCCTGGCGGGAGGCTTCGACGGCATGTACACGTACTTCGCCTCCAACGGCTTCTCTTTTGGATCCTCTCACCACAACTGGAAGGCCCTGAAGGCGTTCTGCGACGGCAACAATCTCCTCTTCATCCCCAGCGTGGGACCCGGCTACATCGACTCCAGCATTCGACCGTGGAACAACCACAACACGCGGAACCGAGTCAACGGCCGGTACTACGAGACGGCCCTGCAGGCGGCGCTGAACGTGCGGCCGGAAATCGTCTCCATAACGTCTTTCAACGAGTGGCACGAGGGGACGCAGATAGAGAGGGCGACGCCCAAGAAGACGGTGACCCGCGTTTACTTGGACTACCAGCCACACGGGCCGGACCACTACCTGGAGCTGACCCGCCACTGGGCGGAGCAGTTTAAGAAAGAGAAGGAGCAGTGGCTGATGTGAACTTTAGCCTGAGCCTCGTGCTGAAGCAACAGAATATAAAAGACAGAAACCTCATAAATGTGTACCCTGCGTCTTGATTCGTGCTTGACACTATGCGAGGAACTCTGACTGATGTAGGTTATCTCTGATGGTGCCGCACCACGGAGGCTTTCGGGGTGATTCTGGCAGAAATGGAGTGGAACCAAAACATGCAGGAGGGATTTTGTGTTTATCCCATCTGTGCTGCGAATGCCTTGGGGTCCTGAGAAGGACCTGGCAGACGACAGAGACATTTAGGCTGCCTCACTCGGCACACCTCCGCCCCCTGGATACATGCTGGAAATTAATGTCTTGCAAGAATGAAAGGAGGAGGAAAGTTCAGAGAAGATTCGTAAGGATGAATCTTTCATGACTCAGCGCATCTACTTGTGCGGCAACGTTGAATTCCAAGGTCGGAGCAGTGATGGTAGAGGGTCAGGGGATTGAGCGGACTCCTTCGGTGCAGGATGGCTCAAACACTCCCTCCCCTCTGAGAGACAACAGGCTATTTCATCATGGTGCTATCCCTGCTCCGTCTGCTTAAGCTATTCTGGTATTTCACTGCAAGCAAGTCGCACATTCAAGGCTTTGACGGACACTTCTATGGTGCGGTTTTATTTACTGTGGACTGGGATACTAATCGTATTGATTCTCCCTTGGCTCATACCTTCTGGGGTTGTTAAAATGGTCTTTCAGTTGTGTTTGCTGGTCCATCAACAGGTATTCCATCTCAGTACCGACACCCACATCTCAAGCTATGTAAAATATCCCATTATGTTTATTTCAATTGCACATTTGTTTGTCATATTACCACAATGGCAAAAAAAGGAACTTTGAAAGTGTGTATCTCAGTTCTGTTCAGCTCTGAATCAACTCAGACAAAGACAAAAACTCAATATCCATGTCAATTGCACGGACCTGAGTAAACACTGCTCATGTTTACTTTCCACCAAAGTTGACACAACTAACGTTTAGTGGTTCCACCTTGTTGGTTTGCCGTGGGCCAGTGGAGAATCCGGTAATTTCCTTCCAATGTTCTTTGTAAGGAGGCGTGCCACTAATGTTTGTTGGCCATCTGGCCGAGGTCCATACTCTGTCTGCAAACTGCTGCTGTGCCGCAGTCCTCTGAGGGGTGGAGGAATTCATAAATCGAAGGCATCATGTTATTCAAACATTGACGATCGTCATCCAAAGGAGAGAGTACATCTAGCGTGGCGGAAGTAATTTTCAGGGACGATGCACAGCACGACACCAGAGGGGCATTCTGTGAACAAATGAAGTCTTGATGCGTTTATTTATTTTGGGAGGAGTGAGAGAAACATGTGCTGGACCAGTTTCCTGAGGACGGAGGCACTCTGGCAAAAAGATGAATGAAAACAACAATGTGCCCTTTAATGTTTCCAGATGGTGCACATGTGGTTTGATGCTATTTTTAGAGATACAATACTCTAAAAACAGAATGCAGAAATAAACATCTGAAATGGCTCCAGGCTTTTGGTTACAGCCAAGAAATGAAACACGCGATTCAAACTGTGGTGATTCCAAGGATGTCCTCAGCATCAACAAAAACTATTTTAGATTGCTTTTCCAACAGCAACATCATAGCTACTATTGTTCAAGTAAAAGGTAGGTCCAGTGCGCAGCACCCAGGTGTGACAGTGCATCATTGGTAAAGGATTTCAGACTCTGTAAATTATGTTAGGACTGTTAAACAAGCAAGAAGATCACTGGGTGCAAGACAGAATCTTTTGATTCATTACAATTGCATGTTTACATTATAAATGGGAGTTTTTATTTTTTCATATAAATGATGGCACTTCAATAAAACTCTGAAGCAAAATAACTGGAACACTTTCTGTCCTTTTCATTACTCTGTAAGTTAATTAATCTCTTTATAAAATCTCTGATTGACCCATGATGCTTTTAAAGTATGGAAAAAAAACAGTTTGTGCAAAATCTGCCATAGAACTGTTTTGATAAATATACCGTAGTTAATAATAATAATAATAATAATAATAATAATAATAAAAACAGCCTCAAGTCCGCAGCCATTCCAAAAAACAAATAAGTCATACAACCCAGAGAGTCAGCAGAAAAAAGGCAGAAATTGGAGAACACACAAATAGTTCCACACTTACAATTTGGACCTTACAGAGTGACCAAGAGATGCCCCAGTGGGAATACTGAGCTGAGTCAGCGTTTAAGAGACGGCAACTCCTGGCTGAGGCTGGTTGTGCGTGGCAGCGTTTCTTGTGGAGTGCAAGAATGTGACAGTCAAACTTCTCCAGAGGCCACTGACAGACCGTATTTGTGCTCCAGAATGTCCACCGTTGAAGCGAGGGCACTAAAAACAGAATTGTGGGAGAGTCTAGGTGAGGGCGGTACAAGGAGAGCGCTGCACATGCACAGCAGCAGACGGAAGCCAACATTCTCCTGACAAGTCCCTGAACTCACCAGCCTGGTCTGATGATGCGATATTGCCCCTGCACTGACAGATCCACCACAGTGGACCCAAGACGGCTCTGACCTCCTATTGGTCCACCGTCCACCACCACTTCCAGTCTGGGCCAGAGCTCCTCAAACTCCTTCGGAGGACATGAATTAACAGCTACATTAACAAACACATAGGTTGCTAAGTGATATTATATGATTTCGACTTACATGAACGGCAACTGTGCTGGTTTGAGAACTGATGTTGGCGCTTGTGAGGGCAAGAGGTTCTCCACACACTTGGCAGAGACGCCTCATGAAGACATGATCGGGGATACGAACACCTACCAACTGGGAGAAACACAAGTGAGAGACATTCCCTCATCTGTGTGTCTCAGGGGTTTCGAGTGTGTGCCCACATCTGGGGATGTTACTGCGGATTGGACTTACGGGGGTAAAGGGGTTGAGCTCTGCGTTCAGTATCTCAGACCTCTCAAATACCAGAGTTACTGCGCCAGGCAGCAGGTCCCTCAGCAGCTCCTCTTTCACCTTTACCTTACAGTACCTGCACACACGACATTTTAAAATTCAATCTCTTCTGATTGTTCCGTCTCTCGCTCACTCACTCACTCTCACACTCACACACACTCTTACTTGAAGATCTCTGAGATTTCTCCAACGCAGATCGCCAGTGGTTTCTGCCCATTGCGACCTTTGATGTTGTAGATTTTTCTGATAGCCTTTGTGTTCTGGGCCAGACATGCCAGCCCATAGATGGTGTCGGTGGGCACAGCAACCACATGGCCCTCCTTCAGCGCCTTCATGGTGCAGGCAAGTATTTCATTGCAATCTACCAAGCCAATAAAAAGAGAAGGTAGGGAGAAAGCAAAAAACACACAAGGCTTTATAATGAATGGCGGCGGGGAAGTGAAAAATCCCTGAGCTAGCAAAGGTCACCCTCAAAACACCAAAGAGTTTCAGGTGCATTTACAGATCAGTAAAATGACATAGAGCGATTAGATAAAAGCTGCAAATGCTACACTTATTTTGTAATGGATAACTGGTCATTTCTGGTCTTTCTGCTAAAATTAGGGAAATTATCCATGATGAAAATAAGTAAATAAATGGATGTCTCCTTCTCCATATTTCAGCTTTGCCTATTAGAATTCGCCATGGTGGATCCTCCATCTCAACTCTCTTTCTTCCTCTATCCTTCGGATCCTCCACTGAAATATCCACCATCATTATCTCTTTATCGCATCTATAAACCCCCTCTGCGGTGCTCCTCTTTTCCCCCTTCCTGGTCTCAAATGTAATTGAAGTTATATTGGCCTATAATGAATAATTATATTTGTTGGCCCTGACCCTGAACAGCAAGGATGAATACAATGTCTTGCTCGGACGCACATCAACATTTAAGTATGACAGAACCCACTTCTTGGGGGAACATGCTGGGTCTCACAATGTTCATGTTGTCGAGTTTGGTTATTTGTCCGCTCTATCTTGGAAAGCGCCTTGAGATAACTTATGATTTGGCGTTTTACAAATGAAACTGAATTGAAATTGAACTCCATGACCTCCTCCAATGAGGGATTCAACTATCAGGGACCAAGTTGTGCCACTAGGAGGACCCATTAAAGTCGCCGAGTCATGTGACGACACATCGTCCAATCATAACACGGTGAGCGGCGCGAGGGGCGCATGCGCTACGCGCTGTCAGGCGACCCCACCGAGGTTGCCGCTCTGACAAAACCCCGCATAGACGAGCCACTGAACTTAGATATCGATTGTAATCGATTACCGATACCAATGGCACAACTTTGGCACTCTTGTCAACATGTCGCGCTGCAGCAGCGTTTCCATGTTCCAGCCCAAACCACAGCCTCTCACGGGGCCCCGCCCGCCCCGACTCACCTGCTCGGTCCTCACTACCAATGCTAGGTCCGTTGCAATCCTGCGGCAACAAGCGCACGACTTTAGTCTTCACCTCTTTGCACATGTCTGTCCCCTGGCGGCGGGCCTCGGCATACAAACGGGAGCCGGTTAATTTTATAGCCACGTTTCGAACGGCGTTCATAAAGAACAGCTACGCAACATGCGGCATGTTTCTGTCTGATGAAACGAGGGTAAACATCTTCCGGGTAACGCCCACAATTAATGACGTAGTTTTCTTAAAGAGACACGACACATTCACTTCTCGTCACCCTCTAAAAATTATTGCCTGAGTCATTTTTTTTTCAACAAATGATTTTTTTTGCCTAAATCATCTCCTCGTGATGCTGGCCGCCTCTGGTGAAATTGCCTACATCCTCAGTTAAACAAATTATGCCATTCTATCCCTTTAGTATAATTGCCTATATCATTGCCTGTGAAGAAATGGTTGTTTTTTGTTTCCTGAAAAATCTGAGAAAAGCAAGTAATTTGAACATATTCAGAGATTTTTCAATAATGTAAAAGCACAACGCGTAGTGGATATTGACACGGCTATGTTGCAGTTAGTGTGGCTGAGGGTGTGCATATTAAATTAGAGATGTCATAAAATCTAACAAAGTCCTCTGATGCTGTATTTGTTGGGAAACTTCCACTCAGGAGGCACCAACTTGACTAAATGATTGCTCCTGCGCCACCTGGCCGCTCCTCTCACTTTGGCTCGTCAATTTACTCCACCTGTGCGCAGAGGAGCTCTCGTTGCCAAAGAGGTCAGCAAGTTCACCTCCACAATGTCCTCAGAGACAGGTACTATAATCCCTGGGGAGATGCTTAATATTGTGAAAATGGGAAATTCATCAACTGCTCCCCATTGTTGGGTGTATATTTTCATCTTTGACAGGTGTTGGTGATTGTGAAACGGACACAACGGATGGCAAGAGCACAGAAGGCTCAAGCCTTCAGGTCGAGCACAATTTGCTTTTTGTACCTGCAGCTCAAGGGTGTTGACTCACAGGTTGCAACATGACTTTGTCCTCTAGTGTGTGGATCATGTTGAGGAGCGGCTCCAGACTGTGTCAGAGAAGATCTCCCTCTGCGATGCAATCTTAAAGGATTTACAGGATCTGAGCAGTCATTTGGAGGTTAATTTCACTACCTTGCTCTTTGCTACTGATAAGTGTTGGGCAAAGCCTTAAATTTACTTTTTTGCTCCACAGAGGAGATCTCTTCAGGATGCGTCTGTACCAACGTCAAAGTGAGGGTGGAAGAGACATTTTTCACTATTAAATTTCATAAATAAAATGAACATTTTCTGTCATTACTTGCTTCAAAAACATCTATGGCGGAAGCAAACACTTCAGTGACAAGATAAGGATTTATTAGTATTATATTGCTCTCCATTCAAAAAGTTATTTATATTACTTTATACAAAACAAGCATAAGCAAACATTTCACATTATACATTCTCTTAAAAAATAAATCCTTAACAATCCATCACTCTTTGGGAGTTGAACATTTTTTTGGAAGCGTAAATTTCTTCATACTGTCCCATTTGAATGCTGAAATGCAGTGGAAATTCTGGCTCTCGTCATTTCAGAGCACATCAGCCGAATGCTTTGTCCATTGAAAACATTCTGCTTCCAAACAAATGTCACCGTCTGATATACCATTTCTGGTAAATGAAGCAGGATAACAAACATTTGCCTCCAATCAAATATAACGTTGGTTTGGGGTGCAACAAACATGGGCAGCACATGAGTTGAAATACTAGAGGCATAACCAGTGCTTCATTTCACCTTGATCAAAAAAGACAAATCTCAAAGTATATTGATGCCGTGTGAAAGGCTCAGAGCGCTAAATGGATTGATCCATGTGAAAAACATCTGCTTATTTTACTATTTGACCAAAACAAATAAAAAAAATTCTTAAAACAGAATCAATCACTAACTATTCTAAAGTAAATCCTGGGGTTTTCAACCAATCAACTTAAAGGCACAACAGCCTGTGGAGAAATAACTGACAGCAATGAGACACAAACAGGAGCTGAAACATTAAGCATGCTGAATGTGAACATACGTGAAAAGTAATTTTTGCCATCATGCTGTGAATTCTGCAAATGTGTTACAATAGAATAGCATATTTAACAGAGTAAATAGATGCTTTTTTTAATCGGAATGCCGCACTGAAAGATTGCATAGTTGTATCATTGACAGTATGCGCAAAATAGTGTATTAATGACGAGTGAGGCTCCAAGCAGGAGCTCACTGTAGTGATTTAGCCATTGCCATTGTGACACCTGACCACGAAAAGCTCTACTCCCGCAGGCTATGACTAAGCCACATAAAGAAGGTGGACGCAGTTCAGGTTTTCACTGCAATCTAAAGATTAAACTGTATTGCGTCACCTTGGTCTGCATAACTGATTCAATTTTCCAGAATAATTGAAATTACTCTCCAAAGTTTTGGATGTGACTTGCAGAGGATAGAGGAAACATTTTGTTCTGGTACCAAAATGTTGCCTTATGATGTACTGGTGTATGGTTATATTAATGGCAGATGAAGCAGACTGAGACTTGCATTGTAAGGCCAAGGAGCTCGACACTTGAACATATAGACGGCATGAAGATCATTGCATTGTGTCCCACGTGAAGCAATACTGTTAAATTATACTCTAAACAGGAAGCTATGTAGGTTATAGTTACTTCATTAACTGTACAGAAATTTAATTGCTTGTCTCGACCACAAACAAAACAAAACAAACCCTCTTCTGCATAAATGTCACTGCCTACCTGGGAGCAGAATGCAAAGACAGAGGGATATACATAAGCTCCGATCTCTGAGTTAGTAATTGAAAAGTCTATACAAAAATACAATTTCTAGAACAATCTACCAGTTTCTAAGAAGTATACACTAATAAATGCACGGTATTTACACGGTCACCAGGACACATCATTGCTAGATGCTACTTTACAGCAGTTGTATACAAATCAAGTCTGCAGTGGTGCTGCACTTCAGCTAACTAGTTATCCGATCACTCATTCAACAAGTTGCTGTGCAATAAGAAGGGAAGAGTGCAGCTAAACAGAGGGCTACTGCAAGTCTGGGGCATCTGGTGAGGAAATTCATATTTACCGATAGATTTGAGATTCAGGACCATTTATGACTGATGCATCCCTGAGTGGGTTATAATCCTATAAAACGTGATGCTGACAGCAGTAAATGTTTCATTGTGGATAATTGTTTCTAGGGAACTAATCCCCAAAGTTGACTTTCTTTTCTGTGCAGTTGATACAGGAACATCCCTTCTGAAAATTACTCTCAGGAAAACCCATTGAAGAATTTGAAGGTAAAAGAGGCAATTCAGTAACATTAAAAACAGCTCAACTTCAAGAAAAAAATAACTGGAATAAATTAATCATTACAAATATTTGATTCCGCTACCTCAAAGAAAATATTAATACCAGTATAATGCAAGAATCCAGCATTTAAATAAATTAACATGTACAATTTAAATATTAAGTTATAGGCAACTTTTGATGACTTGAATTAATTTCACTTTAAAGGCAGGCATGATCACAGGTTCTTCTTTTTTTTTAAAAAAGTAAAAAAACACACAAACAAAATAACCATCACATTTTCCAAACTCGTTAACCAAACAGTAAATAAACCCACTTTGTATATCAATATTGTACGAAGCCCTACGAAGCAATGGTCAGGCAACCCTTCAATCTTTTACTGGGAATGATGCTCGATATATGCTCTAAAATTCCTCACAATATACAGTGCATTCTGGTCAGTTGCATACCACCATTACTTTTCACAATTTTTAGTACAGTACATGGATGCAGATAACTCAAGTTTTCTTCCTCAATCTGCTTCAGCTGGGCATATCGAATTTTTTTTTTGTATCTGAGCCCTGACAACATTTCGGTTTATTAGAATTTCGTGGGATTATTGTATTGACAGTGGCTTCCGTAGTACTGGATCGACTGCCTTTTTCTGCACTGATAACTGCCACACTTGTTATTATTAAATGAAATTGTGCCCCTTCTAAAAACTTAATACGACTCCAGTTGGAAAGTCATTCAGAGCTCCATATGCATGTTTTAGAATCTTACATAGGACAGAATGCACTGCAGCAACACAGTCAAAGCACAATTAGGACAGGACAGGCTGTGACTGGGGAGAGTAATTCAATATGTGGGTGGAGCCGATGCACACGGATGTGTGGGCGCAACAAACAAACAGAAGGTGCCAGACTGGCAAGTTGGAATAATGCCTCTAAGGATTATTATTAGGGTTGCACTCAGCAGCCATACTGAAGTCGTCAGCAACGAGAAGCAGCGCCTCTATGTTGGCGGCCGTCTCAGGGCTCTGCAGGGAGAGGAAGTCGGAGACATCCATATTGGCTAACCCGTCAGATGGTGGAGGGTTACCCACGGTGCTGCTGAGTACAGTGGGGAAGGTCTGAGCTGAGGTGGAAGAATGAGACACCGCCTCCAGGCTGGCCATGCCGAGCTTGGAGGTAGACTCTGATGCGCAGCAGGATGAGGATGAAGCAGACAGATGGTGTGAGGGCTCTGTGGGTGGGTGCTGCAGGGGAGGAGAGGACTCAGCAGGCTGTGGTTGTGCTGCGGCTGGGACAGTGGAGGTGGCGCTCTTTGAGCTTTTGTCTTTGGGAACGTCCCTACAGGTGCACTGGCACTGGCAGGATTCTTCCTGCTTGATAATGATGACGGGCAGGCTGAGACCAATTTGCTGGACTGAACTTCCTGAAACGCAAACAATACTGAAATTCAACGGTTGAACATGCAAAAAATATTTGCCATCAAATACTTGCAAATGCAATGTCAACAAGGCGGAGACTGAAAATGTACTTGCCTGCGTTTGCTCCGACCGGTATTGCAGTGGTGAAGAAAACTTTTTCAACTTTTGGAGCGCCTTGTTGCTGCTGTAAAGAAATAAATGGATGGTGAGGAGTAGGGTGGAGATGCACTGAGCAAAATTATTGCAGTTATTGAAGAATGGAAACTATTAATAATGGTGTTAATATTAATGCTAATGTTTTGCCTCCACAAAAAAAAAAAAAAAAAAGCATCCGAGAAAAGCCATTAAAAGCTGCACAGCCTAGTTGGATTTGTTATGACGATGCATTCACCTTTTGCGAAGGGGCAATAAAATGCAAAGTGAGTGCTGACCAACGCTTCTCTCACTTAATTTTGTGTTAATGTACTTAGCATAAAATTAAGATTCTGCTTACTAATGGGGTACTCACTGTTTGCTCTGGATTCTGCTGGCTGTTGGCAGCACTGCTGAGGATCCACTGTAGATTCTGGTCAGACATGACCAAGCTTGGCTGGAGCAGATTCTGGGTGGGTGCTATGGTGATGGGCGCCAGACCAGGGCCAGATATTGGGGCAGAGTTGGTGGCCAAAGGCACGGATGGAGCCACGGCTGACAGGGTGTCTGTGGTTGCTGCTGATGCAGCGGTGCCTGTTGCGGTTGTGGTCAGCGCTGGAATCGCTGGAGCAGGAGTTGTGACGACGGGCGGTACCACGGCGGGTGCCTTCGCGCTGCCGTCCGATTGCAGGAACGCAGGCGGCAGCGCGACATAGTGCTTCGGGTTTGTGGCTTGGGCGGTAGAAGCACTGTTGGTGATGTCTGTGATCTGCTGCGACGCCGCGAGTTGGAGGAACGGGGGTGACTCAGTGACAGTGACAGCAGCGGGAGCTTGAGATGACGAGGTGTGGTTGATCTGCGTGGGAGCCTCCAAAACTGTGGCTGTGTGCGAACAAGAGGATGAGGAGGTAGGACTGAGAGAGAAGGAGAGGATGGGCGAGCCGTCGGTCGCTCCCGGCTGAGTCGAAGTCTTGAGGCTGAACGGCTCGTCTTGACTGACGCTGTTTTCGGGGCTCTGCAGCATGAACTCGAATATTTTCACAGGAATCACGTTGCTGCCATCCAAATTCTGAAATACAAAAAGTATCCATATCGCTCAATTCTGTAATATCATTACATCGAAACGCCAAATTGTTGCACAAGACCAACGTTGAAAAAATGGTGTACTTACATTATGGATGTTCTCTCTGAGCTCCGAGTCTGTCGATATTAGACTTAAGTCACTGAGGCACAGCGAGTGATTTGCATCCTGTAATGAGCGACAAAAAGGTGTTAATCAGAGGCACCATTGCAATGTGATGAAGACCCAAGTCATGTGGAAAGATTCAGGCAGTCAACAAACGACTACACCTCAGATGTGTCAGAAATATCCATTTGCTAGGTAGGTAGGACGGTTCTCTATTGAGGAAAAGTTGAAGACAAAAGATTGCTGCCAAGTGCAATGTTTATTACCCCTCCGCCCAACCCCGTGAAGAGAGGTTTCTGTCCCATCTCACCTCAGACAGTGGATGGGTGAGAGTAACACTGAAGGGTTGGCTTTTGTCATGGCCTCGAATGTGACTCTTCAGACTGTATTGGCTGCTGAACGTCTTCTCACAGCCATCACTGGGACAGTTGAATGGCTTCTCCCCTGCAATAACAACAAAGCAGGCAGAGGATTTAAGATGCTGAAATATCATAGTAGTATATATTTTTAATATACCCAGCAAACAATAGGGTTACCTTGTGTCCAAAAAAAAAAAAAAAAAAAAAACAACACTAAATTGTGCTGTCCTCCAGTATTGGCACAGCACAGAATAGGATCAATATGCCATCCACAAAAGACACAGATTGGTCAGAGGACCAATCAGTTGTATTTACCTGTGTGTGTCCGTACATGCGTTTTCAAGTGGTGACTTGCAGCAAAAGCTTTACCACAGCCATCATGGTCACATCTTCAGGCATAGAGAGGATACATTTACTTAAATAATGAAAGATTGTAGATGCATTTCCTTTCTTGAGATGTTACAGGTATTTGTATGAACAAGTTAACATTGGAAACGAGTAAAAGAGCTGTTTAGGTACTGTATATCTTTCGATAGGAGCCACCTTTTAAAGGATTGCTGAAAACACGATAAGCAGTGCTCACCGAAATGGCTTCTCCCCAGTGTGTGTGCGAATGTGCTTCCTCAGGTCACTGAGAGTGGTAAAGTACTTTGTGCATCCCTCCGATTCACAATTGAACGTCTTGCCTGTGTGGAGTCTCTGGTGTGCTTTTAGCCTGCCGGGAAATGAACCCATAATTAAACCACTTTGGCAGAATAACTGAGAAAACTTAACGGTGCAATCCTGGTACACGCCAGTAATTGATTTAATTTTCGCTTCAATTGGCAGTGTCTGGAAAGTACCGTATATGCAAAGGAGATTAAAGCCATCATGTGCACTGCTAGTCCCTGCTAGTTATTAACGCACACGCACTCTTCTCTATTTCTGTCATTTCATACTAGTTGACATGCAATGTGACATCATAGATGAGACTATTTTAAGTGAACAGTTTCAAATCTTGCACACGGCAACTATCAGGAAAATGTGGCATTAGAAAAAATTATTCGAAGCTGACCTGTACAAAGTGTTGAAAGCCTTCTCACAGCCTTGCACGTCACACTCGAATGGTTTCTCCTTGGTGTGAACGCGCACGTGGATCTTCAGACTGTAAGAGGTGAGGAAGGCCTTTCCACAGCCCTGCTGATTGCAGACAAATGTGTATTCCCCCCGGTGTGTTTTCTGGTGTGTCCTCAGATTGCCTGCTGTGCTGTACGTCCTGGTGCAGCCCTCAAAGGTGCACTGGTAACGTTTCACCTGGGGGAAAGCCCGACAGGTAATGTGGATGAGAACAGTGACTGTCACCAGCTTCTTAGACAACAATGTGGCACAAATATATCACATTTTGTATCTATTTTTCCATCAATCAAGCTGTTAAAATAAGACGAATAGGATGAGACTAGCCGGGTGTGACATAAAAATCGTCCAAGTTACAGATATCTCCACAATGGATAGTACACAAGATCAGTATGACCTTTTACGTGGAACAAGAACTGCACGGTTCAATCGTCCATCCGCACATTGGCAAGAGACGCACAAAGCAGTGAAACTATCCCGGATAAAACACCACCTCTAATTCCATTTTACTGCACTAGCCTCAGTAGCTGTTTTCTCACAAAAAGCCCAGTGCTGTTTGAATAAAAGCAAGTCTGTCTTAGAAAATGCTAGCCAGTATAAAAGTAGGACAATGCTGCGTGAGAGAGGCTCCGGACTGACTGAACAAAAAAGACTGTCCATTCAAAGAAATCTTATTTCTCAAATTATGGCCCAGTTCTGCTTAAAGGTACAGAATTAAAAGAAGCGGCCAAATTCTGAAACCTGAAATTTCAGCAGGCGTGAATATGAAAGTAAAATAAAGTACACTGACCGGTCGAAATGATAGTTCACTTAATTTTTGAGGAGTGCGAAATGACTGCCAGACTATAAAATTCAAGGTTAGTTGTTTATAAGATCTAGCTTTGTTGAGAGCTGACGAAACGTTCATAAGAGAAGGACAGAAGAAACGGGTTATAGAATAAGAATGCTCTTTCACAGCGGACGGCATATTAAAATATAAATGAATGTTGTTTTTCCTTTCAAAGAAGGGGCCTCGACGACTGCGATTGCTTTAATAATGACCCTGCTGTGTATCTGAGGCACATACTTGCGAAGAAAATGAGTCATATGGAGCTGACAAATATAGGAAGAAAAAACATAAGCCACATATTCCAGTTCTTTCCTAAGCTGAACAGATTTTCTCTCGGTAGCCTGTCACTGCAGTGCAGTATCATTCACAACTAAGCCACGGTTGCAACTATGGAGGGCACATCCCATTGTGGGGAGTAAGGAATGAATAAAAAGCCTCAGTATGGTACAGGCTCGCCATCGTTCACTGCAAAAAACGCAGCTGGCGAGAGCTTCTCCACTTGTGCAGCTTTTCAATCATACCAGTGTGGAGCCAATTTTTCATTTAATTGATGTGTGAATAAAAACATAAATAAATATTCCCTTTTCTATCAAACATTTCTTTCATGTTATCTACCCATTTATGTATTCATTGATTCTTTTTATTTTTCAGTATGAGTTAATGAGATGATAATACATCATTGAATTTGTATTGTTTTTGGCTATTACTTTGAACTAGGGGTGTCCGATATTGGCTTTTTTGCCGATATCCGATATGCCGATATTGTCCAACTCTCAATTTGCCGATACCAATATGTGCGCCGGTAAACGCTTCGGGAGCGCATAGGCACTATTTCGGTGAAACGCAAGCATTACTTTATTTTTATCGGTTTTTATTTTATCGGTTTTAAGGCAAAAAAATCCGATACCGATATTACATTTTTATGCTGATATCGGGCCGATAACATCGGTGGGCCGATATTATCGGACATCTATAATTAAGAGTCATCTCTAACAATCCAGGACCGCAAAATGATTGCGGTGCTGTATTATGAACTTGAAATGGATACTTAAATATGTACATGCTCATAATACGCTTTTGTGTTTCAATTAAATAACTGACAACTGAAACTATTAAACCTGCATTGTGTAGTGTCACAAGAGACCATGCCACACTGTAGAGCTACACTGCGCTCTCATTTACAATCAACACATAAACACCCATCAGTGTTGTGCATGTTCTGGAATTGTGCGTTCTCAGCGTTACCTCTCTCTGTTTGGTCTCTGGGCATTCAGAGTGAAGAGTAAGCGTGGCCCCCTCTATGTTGCGTGGCATGGGGGTGGAGCCTGGGTTTATTGTGAACTGGATCTGGTCAGGTGAAATGGTGTGATGCACGTAACCCTGCGACATTCCATCAGGATCTGTCATAAAGGCCAAAGAGGTCTCTTCCTCGTCTCCATCGCCCTCTCCTTCTGTGAGAAATGTGACTCCGTCTTCGTCCCCTCCACAGTGACCCTCCTCCTCGCCCTCCTCATCCAGTCGGATGGGATCCCGCTCGATGAGGACCGTGGTGCGGTCATACACCCGACCAGATGACGACGACGGCTCGGTAATCAGATCCTCGTCTTTGTCGAAATGGATCTTGTCTTCCTCTTCCTCATCCCGCTCCAAATGTTCCACCTCAACCTCAAAGTACATGGACGCCTCTGTGTGAGGGCCATTCTCACTCATTGTTCCCGATTGCCTCACTTGTCTTGGTGAGAAGGACTGCACACGCAGAAAGTCACCACCTGACAAATAAGTAAGCACATGTTTACTTTTCCCCCCTTCGTCAGTCAAACTCAAGATCGAGCTAAAGCAACTAAATAATGAACACACACTAAGTTTAAGCATTGTTATAGCACTGACAGACATCACCAGCAACCCATACATAAGAGAGAGGATTTTATCATTATGACCTACATGCACATATTATTATGCACATTATTGTTTTTGTGTTTATATTTCACGCAGTTGGGCGAGCTGTTGCTGTCCGACGTTGGAAAAGAGGAAGGCATTTATTTTGTAATGATGTGTCCGTGAAACGGCAAAATTACTTGAGGTGTTGCCGAATACGTAATACAATACTCAAATATGCAAGTCAAGTATATACACAAATCAGCCCTGCTTGGGGCAAAGAGGAGGATCTCGAAGTTTCCGAGATCGATGATAGCAGTCACACGACACCTGGAGAACAGCCAATTTCTCGGTTGAAGCGTGTAGATTGGCCATTCTGCACAATGTCCATTGAACGTTCTCAAAAACGTAGAACACGTCAGTCACAGACAAACACGGAAACTTCCCAACCAAATATCGACACCGAGCAAAACAAGGGGTTAATGGTGGCCTGTCAAACACGCAGCGCTAGATTGACCCATCTAACAGACGGCGCGGCATCTTACTGTTGAACTCTAACATTGTTAGAGATGTGGAACTTATTGTTTATTAAACGCGTGGTGGCCTTTTGGTGCTCTGACACTTGGTCGCTGAATCCTTCCTCACTAATAGTGTTGCAAATGCGTACGGGTCTCTAGCTAGCGGCTACCAATATTTCGGATTCGTTTATTCCATGCAACCGCTAGCGGCTAACGCGTCTCTAGCATGCGTATTTTTACTCATGGTGAGTGGCACTCGTGGGTATAATGGTAGGCGAGGCGTAATTATTTACAAGTAACGGCCTTGCTGCTGATTAAGTCTACAGTCAGAGGCGAGCAACATCACTTTTCGATGCGCATACACGTACTAGCCTAGCTAGTTAGCGATGATGTTATTTTTACGGATAGGGTCTGTAGCGGAGGGGCTAATGTTAGCCAGTTTATATCTGATATCTTCAAATGAGCAAGGAACATGTCTCAGTTGATAACGTGGAAAACGAACGGGCTGACACCTCAATTAAAACGATTAAAAATGACAACGATAAAAATATTCACCGATGTAGACGAGCTGGACCTTATTCCTGGGATTTGAATGTTGAGCACTTTCTTCCTCTCCCCTCCCTAGGATACCCACATACGTCACAGTCCTCATAAGAGCTCGTGCGGAATTGTGGGAAATTAATTAAATATTCCACGGCCGCGTAGTTGCCTTGGTGCTGGGCCGCTGGACTCCTTTAACTCATTTAAAATACTCTCCGCTGTACTTATTCATTTAAATGTATACGCGGGTCGGCATATCATACAAGAGGAAAGCAACAACAATAACAACGACGATGACGACAAAAGAAGATGCTGACGAGGTCCAGCTTGCTTGCAATGTATTTTTTTTTATATAAAAACAACCAGCTTCTGTGACATGGCACATTAAAATACACATCTCATTTTAAATAATAGATACACACATGAAAATTGTTAGCTCCCTACAGCTTCTCTATGATATACAATAAATGCTGTGCAGACCACAGTGTCACGAGACAAATTAGATGGATTTTCACCAATCATACAATCTATACAAAGAGCCATCTACAAATATAAGAAATATTACCATTTATTTCAAATACTGGTCTGTACAATTTAGTGTTCACTCTTCAGCTTAAATGTTAGGACAAAGTGAAGAGTGAGTCCCTCTATGAAGAGCCTTGGGATAAGAAGTGCTGAAAAAACTCCTGGGTCTTCCTCTTTTCTGCAAGATCCTGCTTTGTTGGTGACCTCAGTAGCAGGGCAGCAAAAATTGAGGCTGTGAAAGAAAGATACATTTACAACATATAGATGACACGTTACATTGGTATATAAAATCCTAACTTTTCCTCCAAATTACAAGGACTGCGATGTATAGAAAATGAACATCTCTCTCTCAACCGATGCAACAGTATGGGAAAATACATCTGACCACACAGACCACGGAGAGAAAATCTTACACTTTCATCTCTTACCCAAGATGTTTACATCCAAGTGATTGCTGGTTGAATTTTTCAATAGCTCCCTCAGAAAAGCAGCTAAGTAGTTGAACACATTTTGATTGCACTGAGGTAGCATGGAAATGACCTGAGGGTCAGAGCAAAATCAAACAATGAATCTGCAATGCTTTCAACCCTGAGGCAGATCAATGGAAATTCATGGCCAACTGAACTTGGCTGACCTTCTCACACTGCGCAGTACTGGTACAACATTCGAGGCACTGTTGGTAAAAAGAGTAGGGAACCACAGGCTCTGGCAGGGCATCCAGAAAAAGAAGCAAGGCCTCTGCTACAGAGTGGTTACTACCTGCTGGAGGTTGGAATGGTCAAGGGCATGTTTCTTAGGTGAAAATATGGTTTTCAAAATTTCAAGAGAAATTAAGTAAATTTTTCCCCAGTTAAGGCTGAGATGTTGATGAGTACATAAAAAGGATACGGAGAGAATCAGGCATGCCTGTGTCAAGGCAATCCCTTATTTCAGCAAATTCAGATCGGAGACCGGGTTGCTGAAAAATGTCCTCCTGCAAACAGAATAAAAGAGCACTCAGAGGCTCATTGCAAAGAATATATGTTTAACTAAGTGGGTTCACTTTGAAGCAATTACATATATGTCACAGCTAAACAAAGTACACAAATGCGACACAAACTGGTTTTAAATACAGTTGAATTGTTCAATATTATCACAGCGAGTTTACCGTCATAAATATTCGTACCTGTTTCAGGGCATTACGAAACAGATGATCCACCATCATCCACAATTCTTTAGGAATGTCTAGAGGCTTCTCAGTGCTTGCTACGTTCTGCTTTCCCATGTTTTCAGCCTGATTCCAACAGCAGCAACAGCAACAACAATAGGAAACACTTCATTAGTCGACACAAACTTGATTAAGTGAAACTGAGTGGCAGGCTTTGACAACATCAGCAAGTCTTTGTGTCTGTTTTGCCCTTTCTATTCATGACAGTAGGAGAAACAGGAACAAGAGGGCAAAACATCAGGGGGGACACAAATTGCAGAAACGGACTTCACCTATGTCCTTCACAATTTCTGAAGGAAAACCTGATGGCTATGTTTTGTAGCTAACAGTGAGTAAATCTTCACAAAAATTCGCAGATGCATTAAATCATCTTTTAAGTAGCTCCTAAATGAGGCATTTAAACAATTGTTGCATATTGAGGTAAATGCTTGTTTTACTGTGAGGTTTATTCTGAAATCATTTCATATTTCGAGTAAAATAATCTTATACTGATTGTGACCAACTTTATTAATTGCTTAAGAATTATCATTTGGTATGATACTGTGACCCTGATAAGTAAGCACCAAAAACATTGTATTTCAAGTAAGAAGTGCCCGATTTCTTGCCCGCACTTACCATTTGTCGGTGCATTTCTTGGGGCATATCCTGGATGGGCTCCCTTATCTGGCATAGAGTGGTGAGCGGTGTGCCATAGCAGCTGGGCAGGTAGTTTCCTGACACAGAGATGAAGTAGTCCTTACCACGCTCCAGGTGGAGCACGAGGATGTCTTCAATCTGCTGTTGACCCCAGCCAAGTTCAGATGCTGTTGATCGGTTTACAAAGACCTCAAGGTCAATGTCCACACGAGCACCTAAATAATCAAGAACAGGAGCAAACAAGATAGGGGGTTGAGTGAACTGATGATTACATCACACAAATACTATCATCATTGTAAGCAAGTACCACAAGTCTCCTTCTTCCATACAGTAATTGTGATCACTCCGTTTGAGGGAATACTCCGACTGCAACCATGCAACATAATCATGGCAACCTCAGTGCCAGTCTTTTAATGAGTCTTATCACTGAGCTCTCCAACTCTTTACCATGATGCCAACATCATCCATCAAACTACACACAATCTTTTTAGGAGGAAGACTGTTATTTAACTGATATATGCAGTGCATCTGTCAACCACTCACCCTGAGCTATGAAGCCTTTGCAGGGATTGGCTGTCAGCCATGGCTTGCAATATGTCGGTTCATTTGGTTTCTGGATGAACTCAAACTGACAGGGAACCTGACCATCGTTGATGAGGGTCAAAGTCTCTGCTTGGTGCTGCATGAATTTGACATCCTTGAAGAGGAACTAAGAACAGGGGGAGGAATCAAGTGGAAGCTTAACTTCCAGTTTTCAACTTCTTCTATGGCTTGAACAGTGATGAATACTGATTAATAGCAATCGAGTCATGGTTGAGTGTAAGAAATTGTTCAACTTAATACAAATCATGTCAAAGGGGCAGTACTGGTTCAATTACACAATAGCAAGCTTGAAAGAGAAGACTTACCTCTCGCTCAGACAACGTTACAGAGGGAATACACTCATTCTCCATCTTGTCAATGTTGCGGACAATTTCTTCAAAGGTCTTCTTGTAAGCTTCGTCATTCACTCGTTTGATCTTTGAGTGTGAACAGATGTCAGAGACAAGGAGGAATTTTAATTACATGGTAGGGAGGGAAAGCAAATGAAAAGTATATCCAATAGTTCACTTGCCAGTCATCTCCCTCTCTTGCCCCATTTAAGGTCCCTTCAGTGTTTTATCCACAACTGATACACCAAACATCCCCATATCTTCTCTCACTAAATACGAGAACTATCTCTGCGGTCCTTTCTTCTCCTTCTCTCTGGCAGTTCCATGTTTGAAATCTTCCATCGATTGCATCCACTTTCTCTTTTTTTCACATGACTAAACCATTTCAATCTCCCCTCTCTGGTGGCGTTTTTGTTTCAAATGATCTCCAACCTCCAAATGATACCCTACAACCTACAAACCTACAAATTCAAATGATGTCCAACCTAGTTACTCCTGATGGTAACCTCCAGATGAAAAAGCATGTTCATCTCTGCCCCCTTAATCTCAGTCTCCTGTCTTTCACACATAGCCATTGTCTCTAAAGTTGCATGGCTAATGATTTGACATTTGTGCTGGAGACAAAATATTGCAGCTCCATTTCTATAAAATTGCAAAACAACAGTGAAAAATAAATCAACCAGTATATCAATTGACTACATCAGAGGTGCCACTTGAGGCCACTAGTGAAAACAGGTTGTTGAAACTTTGTGGCTGTCACTAACTTTGAGTAACAGTCCAAAACAAGGTCCACTACCTTGTTTTACTACTTGTACAAAACACAAATCCACAAAAAAGACTTTCAGTTTGAGATGGATAAGGCTGTTTTGCTTACTCCAATTTCGAGCAGGGAACTGACTGGTTTGTGGTCACTGGTTCTCAAGGCCATGTGACTCTGGTAATGCTGCTGCCGGATGTTCTTCCCCTTCCACAGGATTCGGTCGCACCATGCTGGTGCACGGCATTTTTCACTTGATGACAGCAGAAATAGATCCAATGAGATTTATTTCAGAGTCGATTACACTTGATCAAAATCCCAAATCAGTAATTATACAAGCAGTGACCTTGATGCAGAAATTGAAACCTCCTCTGTGAACATTCCCATTTATTTTGAGAAAAAAGCACGGGAAAATGGAGGCACTGTGCTCTTTTGTGCTTACAATACATCAGGTTGGAAACTACATTAGTAATTTGTGATCTAAATGAGCAAACTGAGGATGCGATAACTTTACACATTATTTACATCAGCGTGCTTCAAAGCATGTATGACGCTTCTCCATTTCTACTTTAGGCAGATAAGACAGTGAAAGAGCTTACCTTGTGTCCCACTTGTCAGATCCTGTGTCATATTTGTAAGTCGGCTGGAAATCAATTTCTCCCTCCACAAAGCCAACAAAGACTGCCTCATTATCGATCTGCCGCTTAAGCTGAGGATCACAAATGGCTGTCAATGTCACGACTCTCACGTAACAACAACAGCTCCGCAATGTGTCGAGGATAAACTTGACTGTTTTCACCTGGTCGTAGTTGTGAAGCGTTTCAAAGTCTTTCTTGCTGATAAGATCCTTCACATATTCAACGTCAAGGTCGCTGATTCTGTAGTTGAGGTCTCCGATCCACAGGACAGCACTTGTGAGGAAAAATACAAAAACAAAGATGGGGATAAAGATGTGGACAGTGAAAATTCTACTATTCTAGTATTCTAGAATTCTAGTCAAAGACAAAAAACACATCCATCAGTCTCAAACACAACCTCACACAGACAGTAGAGGCTAAATATTTGCTTCAATTACCGTGATAAAAGATCTATCTTTAACAAGATGTAAAACATGTAATAATTAAGATCGAAAGGAGCATATCAGTGCCACATTTCCCATTTGTAAATGGAAAGAATTTCTTACTCGTGCTTCATGATAGTGAGTGGGGTCTGGGTTGGATCCAGGTTACGAAATAGAAGACGGCTGCAAATGTCCTTATAGTCCTGATTGCGTCTTTCGTATTCCTCAATGTGGGCTGCCAAGTGAGAGTTGACCACACAAATCTCAGAATTGTGGAAGCGAAAGCGGATTGCCACAGCACCTTTATTGCCCTGAGGAAGACAAGAAGAGAGGGGGATTTATTTTACCTATGGGATTTGTGAAAAAAAGAGGATAATACAGCAGTGATTAAATATTTTGTTGTAATTTAAGTAGCTAAAGGCTGTTGTGGAAAAAAAGCTTGCTATAAACATTGCATCCATCAGTAATACATTGAAACCATACATTGCTCATGCTTATTTGTATTATTGTTACTTATTTTCTGGTAGTCCTTTCTGTAAATCACTGAGAATTAATGCTTTAGTGTTTCTTACTGAGAAGCTGAAACTCCTAAGATGGCACTTACCATCCTTCCCATGATGCCAGTGCCGACAGATTCAGCTTCCACTTGAGAGACAAACTGTGCAAGATCACTCTTCACGTAGAAGACTAGCATAATGCCAACAAGGCGGACCAGCTTTACCTACAGCAAAAGATATATTCATACACAGTCGTACACTGAGGTGCACACACACAAACGGATATCCTGTTAAACAGCTGGCATGCCGTTTCATCTGCTACAGTAACCAAATAGAACAGCCTAAGGAGCAGAACAGAATGCATCGCAGTCATCATTACCAGAAAAGGGTAGAGGACAAAAGTAAACACTGACAAAAAACACACAAAAAGGTAAATAATTGGCTTCAATGAGCTCACATGACAGCAGCAACATGCAAACTACCTCATAGTGCAATATGTTACCTTTACACTTAACCCTAACTCCATCACTTAGTGGGCCTGTATGTCAGTTCAACATATAAGCTAAACCATGTAATTATGTGATAACCAATTCAAAACATCAACTGAGAGAAAAAGTAAATAACGAAAACTTTTCCTTACTAAAGCATACTTGGCATCTGGGTGCAAGGCTTCAGACACAGCCTTCAACCACTCCAGCTCTTTGGGGGTGTCGTTGAAGAAGAAGGCCTCTTTGCTGAGGTCGAGCTCCTGGAAACTGAAAAAGAGAAAAGATAATTTTGGAATCTTTGTTCTTTACATGATGTGCAGCAACGCCTCCCTAAATTCTCAAGATTCAAGGGGTAAGCTGCAAACAGACCAGATTCAAGATACAAAATCAGTGGATACAAATGTCTACCTGCTTGGGACAAACTGGATGGAAATTAAGCAGTATTTCCCCTTGAGCATAATAGGATGAGGTAGAGAGTCAGGACATACCCCACGCAGTAGATGTCAGGGGAATCAACCATGCAGCTCAGCCAAGGACGTAGGCTCTCCTTTGGCGTTTGCCCATTCACATTGTATGTACCAAGGAAAAAACTAACCAAAAGAGAGAGGGCAGAGAAAGATTAATGGCATATCAAAGCCATACAGCTGCAACATGTCAGGCGAAAAGTGTACATCACAACCTCTAGCCTCTAGATGCACTTACTGACTTGTGGTGCTATAAAAATGCATTTCAATTTTGACACAGTCGTAAACATTGCGCATATTCCATGCGTGCAGTAGGGGGCAGTGTTAACCAAAACAGTGGTACTGCACATGAAAACACAAGGCATTTTTCTACATATGGTAATCTTGGTTTGCTGGTTAATTTAAAACATATTGTATATGGACACAGTTTGAAAATACAGATACATTTATTTCAAAGATTTTTTATTTAAGAAGACCTGGTGAATTTTATTTTTGGTAGTTTTGTGACTAATCCAAGTTGTAGCTGCTATAAAATAAGTTTAGAGATGCATATTGAGGGGCAGCAGTGCAAAATTCAGCAAAGAGCTGGGCAAACAAATGGTTGACTCATTGTTTTCATTGTTTTTAAACTGTGGACACAGAAACTGTGTATCTTAACATTTTTCTTGCCCGCACTGCTACGTAGTCCAGTTTTAGGATCTATTTTTAATTTTACAACGTCAGCAGAGTGTAGTCAACACAGCTGTATGGTGTGAAATATCATAACCTTGCTCCTAAATTCAAACGCAGAGTACTCGTGCCGGAAGTACAACTTGCTATGGAGGTAATTACTCTTGTTTGCACTGGTGTGTCCCTTACAGTGCAAGTACAATTCTACCTATGCCATCGAGTTTCAGCAATGTATAGTTGGTGATGTTCAAGGAAACAGCATTCTAATCCATACTTAGCGGCAAACCATAATACAGAGCAATTCGAAACTTGTTACATCTTTGGCATGACAAATGTCTTGTTTTTCCATAGCCATTGATTCTGTACTGATAATGTCTGTCAGTTTCCAGACACATCACAACATTGATTCAAAAGACTATATTGTGACATTATTGGACATGCATCACAGGTCCTTTCATATTGTTAAAATTAAGAACTGACAGCAAAATCTTTAACTTGTGATTTTTGTAAATGTACCAGACAAATGCAAAAAAAACAAGCACTAGATAATGTTGGACACACCATTAGCATATAGTTACATACCTAAAGCTTTCCAGGTAAGTGTAGAAGTCTTCATTTTTCAGCAGCTCACACCTGATGAGGTTGTCACGCAGCCCAAACTGCGGCATGGCGAGAATCTGAGCTTTGTTGGATAGGGTGTGGCTAGATGAACGCACCAGGTCATTCCGGCCCTCGCGGCTGGCAATATGTTGACTATGGACAGGCGGAGAAGTGGTTGATTATGAAGGTGGAGCCCACAACAGTAAGACTTTGGGGAGCATCATAACCCATGCAAATCAAACACAACAAGGATGTTCACATGTTGTTCATTCTTTAAACAATTTACTTTTTTTCCTCCCATTTACATACAAATAACACTACAGGACATACTTCTCCGACAACTGATGTTGTTGGCATTATACTTTGTGTGCATGAAGTCACAACTACAAACTGGAACTGAAATGCCTGAACACGCATGATGCATTGCTCCGAATGATAATTTGCTGTATCAGCCGAACCTTTATTTTTATTGTCAATATAAAACTGCGCTGACAAGAGAGGGAAAAGGCTGCATCTCTTGGTTATGATTTATCCTCATCTTAAAGGGGTTCATTTCGGGCATATTAGCAGAGCATAACTGAAGAGAAATGATACTCACTCCAAAGTAATACAGAGTGCAGATCGTAGTGGGTAAGGCCACAAACACTATTCGACTTTCATTTCCGACTTTTCTTTCATCTGCCTCGCATGGCGTGAGAATAGGCAAGTATCAGGAGTGCGACTAAAAATATCTCACCTCTCTGGGCTGGGTGGAGTTCTAGTTTTTTGTGTGCCACTGTTCAAATCCCTGTCCCTTTCCAAGGATCCCTTTTTATCAATTGGTTTCTCTGTTTAGACAAGAGAGAGAAATCAAGATGAAGGATAAACAAGAGCCACAAAGTCAAACGATACACTGAAAAAACAGCATGAAGATTCATCACTACGTTTTATGCAAATATACCCCATGCCAACACTTGGCATGGAATATGGCCATTATACAAGCAATTAGAATGATATCCATGCTGATCAGACATCTATGTCTTTTGAATGCAAGCAGGGTTGAGCGTCTATCAAACTCGAACTTTATACAAGTTTCATGCACAACCACATTTCAATCCGTGCATTTGCTGCACTGAATACAATGTGGCAGCAAGAGCAAAAACAGACACCCACAAGCAATCATGACAAGCAACAAATCAGGGCACAGGAGGTAGTGGTCAGTTGACTGTGGTTGTTGGATGTGGCTGGTTGCAGCTACTGCATGCTAAGTAGTTGCTTTTCAAGGGCAAGTGTGATGTATGAGAGAGTTTGGGTCTCTTTTTGCTGGCTTGTAGCAGGCCATGCAACCCCATTAGTTTGAAACGCATAGTATGTTCTCAGAATCTATCGTGCGGGCTGCAGCACACAACGTAAAGATGGGGAAAAACAACCATGGTAAAATGGCTTTATTATGAGAGCTTTTCCAATACTAAGGTTTACACAAGAGCAATAATAAGCATCTGATTATGCTTTTTGTTAAACCAGCTAAATATTCTGACTCTGAAAAAATAATGTCCATAAACAGACATTGGAGACATCTGTTTCCAATTAATCGCATCACTTGTGATCAAGTTCAATCTGAAATTTAAGGACTGTATTGTGTATTACCAAGGCACATAAAGGGCAAAATAGAGGGTCTACAGTGAGATTAGCGTGATGCCAAATCTGACAGCAGATGGCATCAGAAATAACTCCAAAATAACAATGTAGCCACAAAAGTCATCACTCATCAGTTGCAGACAGACCATCACTGAGAAGTAAAGTGACATGCATCATGAGTTTAATGCCCCCCACAAGGGTTCTTTCTTGTTTTGATGCAAGCTATAAAATATTTTTGTATTCCCTCTGATATTCATCACAAATTAATGCCCTTTTCTCCCGTATGCAATGCAAGATAAACACAGCCATGCAATTTGATTAGTGATTTGAATAGTTGCTTTGGTGGTTTTGCGTTTCTTGCACAAACACATTACACAAGAGTCTGTCCTGTGAGCAGACAGGAAAAGGAAATGGTGCTCTGGTACCCTTTGTTTGACTGAGAAAACTCCCACCAAAATGTGAAATGCCTGGGGAAGGAGTGCTTTGGAATGCTACATTCTAGGGCAGGTAAATCTCCTTAAACACATGCAATCCAAGAACAATTGACTTAAGATTCCATTCCTATTCACATTCCAAAGCAAGGATAAAGATTACGATCTTGTTTCAAAGTACAGTTTCTTGACATCCAAAAAAACAATGGGTGCCACTACTGAAAACCCTGCGATTCTCTCCAAAAAATGAAAAAGTATCAAGGATGAAGTAGCAGACCACAAGAACTCAAGCACTATGGCACATCTATGATTGTGTTGGCAACGTCGATGTAAATCATCAGCGATTGATCAGATGGAGCATGGATGCATCTACAGTGTATACATACTTTGAGTGTTGTGAACTATATATTCTCTAAACTGCGTGATTTTGGCGGCAAACGAGCCAACACTCCGCAACTACCAGGCACAATCCATCAGTGATAGGGCAGATATAGATCGGTTTTATGCATGATGAAGTAGACAGAATGAAATTATATCTCTTGGAAAAACAGACACTGACCAAGCTGTAAACCTCTCAACGTGAAGATAAGGCTAATGGATCGAATTACACAGCCACAGTAGCACAACGCAAATACCCAGGTATGCGGACAGATTTTAGGACATGTGAAAAACTGATCTTGCCAATCATCGCAACCATTGCGGACGTCTTTTGCCTTTGCAGCTACATTTAACGCCACTCACCACAACAGGTGTGTCAATGTGTAACAGAGACCATAAACACGGGCATGGCTACACTAGCGTTAGCCATAGCATATCAGCGGGAAACTGGGTAAATATACGGAGCGATTATTGACATACTGACTATTTGTGTACCTGTATTCCGCACGAGCGATACCGCCAACCATTATCAAGTCTGGTAAACACTGGCCGACGGCCTGTGTGGCTACAATTAGTACCCTACGTCGTATAAGAACATTAAACACGGCTAACTCGCTAACAAATAGCCCCGGAGAGACCAAGCCGGGGCCATCCAATCAATACCACCGTCGCGTCGCCTTTCGTTACTCCGCCTCTGAGGAACGTAAATAAAGAAGCAACCAAAAAATCTTGACGCCCACCAGCTTCTTCCATCAGCGTAGACATTTCCATAATTCGCCTCCATACATTCTGTACCCAAGTTCAGCGTCCGCTCCTCAGACCACGGCAGTGCCGGGGAGGAGTTTATTTACCTTGTCACGCCGCATAGCGAGGCTTGGACCAATGCAACCTCAATACACGTTTTTTTCGCAATCCCTCTCAAGTGTGGCAACCATAAGTGCATCATACTCAAAAGTAGCCCATCTCTTTCGTTGGTATTGAGTGAGGATCGTGTCAATACATCATCATTACGCCCAATGTGACAGATTCAGCCTCCCTTATCCGCTTGTCTTGGAATAGTGTGTGTCTCAATAACTTAGACATTTTCGGTGGCAGTCTCGAGCTAAACGAACTTCTCAAGCATGTGCTACTACGTGGTCCAGTGTCTCAAAAGGACACTCTCAAGTCTCAAAAACAGAACAAAATAAATTGCTCCTCTTTCAAAAATACTTCAGGATCGAACAAAAAAATATGGACTGCACAACACCATCGTCAACCAAAACGCTCGATTGTAAATGTATTTGTGGTCGAGCTACTTTAAAAGCTATATTTTTAAGAAGATTTGTAATCAAAGGAAGTGGTACACGCAAAGGCTGTTCTCAATGAAGCAACTTGTCTCTGTGAGGGTTCAAGTTGAGAAAGACTACATGAGCAGCAAAAGACAACATGAGGAATAGGTAGGGCAGACCAATTAAAATAATGCCTCCGGTCTGGAAAAAGTAGAATCCGATTGTGGTCGTATACAAACTAATGTAATGACAAACCTGTTTTCCTGTGTTGGTTGAGTTTGGACAGTGTTGTTCCCAAGGGTGCAAGGGCCTGTTTGACAACACCTCCGCCTCCAGTAGGTCTGTGGTACTTGTTAACCCACTCAAACTTTGGGGCTTGTGAGGGTGTCTTACAAACATCTGAGGAAAGACAGAGAAATTGTGGAGAGCGTGAACACAAAAATGTGAGAGAGACACGTTGCAAAAACAACTATGAACTTTAACAGCAACTACAATGTAAATAGCCTTGTATAAATCCAACTATAGTGATCAACTGAGGAGGCACAAAGGCTGTGACTTAGGTATTGATATCACCTGTGTTTAGTGTTAACCACTGAAAAGTAAGTACATTTAATTTCTCCTATCTTCAAACAAGACACACATGCAAAAAATTACATTCAGCACTTCATCGTAACAACACTTCTTTGAAGACAGTCTACTTACCTTGTACCTTTCTTATACTCTTCTGAATATTATCTAAACCCGCCATATCTGATGGTCTTGACAAGGCTAACAGCAGTCGTGTCTCTGCTCAGGGAGCCACAAACACTGAGAGCAAGACACATGATGATTCACTGCCCATCTTCACACGTGGTTTTCACTAAGTAAACTAGAGGGCTTGTGCCAGAAATGACGCACTCCCTTCAAGTGAAGCCTTTTGGCCTTTCATGTGGCAAAATCCATTAGGTGCCTGCTAACTACACCTAAATGTTTCTTTTCTGTTCAAAAGCACTCAAGAGAGAATGAAATGTCCTTTAAGCTTGCCTCTCTTGAGCAAATGCATATGTGCGAAAGACAAACTTTGCCGTCAGGACCACGAACTCCACCCCTTTTTCTTTTGCTTAGTCACGTGTCACTCTGATGCAGAAGAGTTGCCTCCAGTTCTGTTATTCTATATTTGGAGAAACTTCTTACACCAGCTTTTCAGTTAGGAGAAAAATATTACATTCCAGTAACTCACTGTTGTGCTACGTCACATATTTTAAGTCTTTTATGGTTTGACAGACACCGTGACAGCCAAGCAAAATTGAATGCCTGACTTGTTTGACAGGTTTCCCTAGGCAGTAGGGGCACGTTATTTGCATATTCCCAGTATGTTCCACTCATTTCACTGGCAAAATTTACAGCCCTCCCCACAAAAAACTAACAAAACAGCTAAGTAAAGGTTGTACACAAAGTTGTGCCCATTAAGGAAAAGAACTAAGGTTGTTAGAAAGGGCACTGAATTCAGAAACTATTGCTCTCCACAAGGACTTCCTTTTCTTTGTATAATTTGGATGGGGAGTGATCAGTTTGCACACTCCAGAAATTACACCTGCTGTCTCTGTTTGCATGGTTAGGTAACAACCGAGACTAATCGACTAATCATGGTGTCATATCAGCTTGTGACTACAGCATTTTCCAGTACTTCATGGACAGCAATATCAAATTCATTGCAACTTGTCTACACTATAAGTATCCTGTTATCCTCAGACCGCACCACCTAATTCTCCCACTCAATAGTTGTGAACGAACACGTAATTCCTGCTGCCAACCTGACGTTGGTGGCTGATATCATTTATTGTACCAACGCCCATCTCCTGATGCAGCACGTCACACGTAATCACGTCACAAAGATGCGTTTGTCTATATTTTGTCTTTCATATTTCCGTTTGCGTGTTGGTTGATCAGTTCCATCAATCTAAATGACCTCAGTAAAAAGTAGTTTATAGCGATTACCTCAGAGGGACTTTTACGAGGTCACAAATTGCACATGGAGCACTTAAATAGAAATAAAAGCATTTGCCGAATACAAACAAAGAGATCGGCCTGACCTACCACTCCAAGCTCTGTTGACCTCTGTGAGGAAGAGTCTCGAGTGGGAGCCAAAGGGGAGTCGGAACTCTAACGTCTCCTGCTGGTAGCTCACTCTCACCCTGGTGTCAGCGCCTGCGTATCACCAGACATCCATTATGTCATGCTGTCAATTTGTACACCAGCATTTTGGATATTTATGGGAACAAACAACTCACCAACAACAGCAAGCTCCTCTGGTGAAGACACTGAGAGTATTGCAAAATAGACATACATTTAGACAGTTAAGACATCATGCTCCAAAACTACTTTATCACAACTGACTTGAGGTGGATGGTTAATATGAAACATCATTCACCCTCCACAATAGCAAAGTCAAGAGAGATGGGCACAATGTCCTCCAGGGACACATCGTCAGCAGTGATGGCCATCCTGCAATGGGTGTACATGAAAATTCTGCAAAAGATTGGGACATGACACAAATAAACACACACCTGCAGATTAGCAAAATACAGACAGTGCATTATCTATCCTTCATTGTGCAAGATATCAAACAACCATGTCTGTGCAGGAGGTGGGTGGTGGTAGCTATAGTGGTGAGCTGTAATGAAAGTTAATTGCAAACCTAGTATTGTTTGTTCTGCCCCGAGCAGATTTTAATGATCAATCCACACTTCTAATTGTAATGTAAATAAAACTCACGCATGTTCCTCTGCACACTCCACCAACCCAAGCAATCGGCTCTCTGAGATGTTATCAAAGATAATATCCCCCTGGACAGCATGTTTACAGCTTGGTTAAGGGCTATGCATTCTTAAATAAAGTGACACTTTAAACCATTTTGCTGACAAAAAGTGGAATCGTGCATTGTGGGTATGCGTGTCAAGCATCTTGGTCGAGAAAAATAAACAACTTAGCTACGCCCTTTCAAAAAAGACGCCATCTTGTGGAAAAAAGCCTGTACTGCAACAGCTGGCTTCTTTCCCACAGACTCGAACAAACGTGTTGGAAAAAGAAAACGGGGCAAATCGCACTTTTGATGCACAAACACGTCGACACACGAAGCTCGATGTACAAGTTCCATGTTCCATAGAGGCAATAGCCATGTTTCAGGCCTCGTGACAAGCGCGCAATATTCACAACGCAATCTTGAAGATTATGCTGAAAGAGTTCCTAAAAACCAGCGGCACGAATCTGTCACAAAGGCCGCGATTAGAAAAGGATACTATGATACAATTCTCAGTCTTTCCCAAAGTTTCTTGAATCGCGACGGACTGGTCCATTCCGAAGACTTCAGCTCCTCCTTCACCTCTTACTTGGGGACAAGTCAAATTCTTTTTCCATAAGTTGCTCCTCTTTCAGGTAGGGGGCGTTAAGACAAGCGGGGCCTCTTGAAGATTAAGTGTAGTTCCATATCTGTCTGTGGACGCTCTGTCTTCGTCTTCTCAGACTGCCCAGCCCGGTCCACGGTGCCACGCACTGATTGAGGGTTTACACTGTGAACCCAAGTGACGTCACGGCAAGGCTGTCACTGGCGCAGATCGGGTGGGACCGCGCCAACGGAGGCTGTCACTGGCGCAGATCGGGTGGGATCACGTCCACGGTCCAACCGTTCAGTCCGGGGAGCGTTGGAGGGGTGGTGAGGGAGCGGTGAACGACCTTAAAGGCCTACAAGTGGGAAATGCAAACAAAAGTTGTGGCCCATCAAATGTGACACACACAGAAGACGACAGTCCATTACTTTCAACTGATGTGGTGGGGACAGTTGTGGGTAAAATCAGGGTTACATCAATGTGTTAAGAAATAACGCACAAAAGGAAGTAAAGGATGACATAATTTTGGAGACAAACAGGCACTGCGCTATGTACGCCAGGCATCAAAACCTATTTTGGTGTGTGTGTGTGTTTGGTTACAGCTGAACAGAGTCAGAGCTGACCATAATCAGAAATTAAACAGTTCTGTGCCAAGCAAATGGAAAAGAATGACCTCGAGTGGAAGGGTAATTATTTGCTGAGCTGGATATCTATGTGATCCACATACGTAATGCTGCACTCAAAATAATTGCACAAGTATTGATCGGGTTCATTGGACTTTATGCTGGAAAATATGTCAAAGTCTGTCTTCCCACGCCTGATTCGAAGAGGCTTGAGACACCAAAGTCTGATCTAGACAAATAAATATTGTGAGAAGATTCCTTTTAAAGTCTATAAAGTTTTTATTATTTCGTGATATACATATATATAGAGAAAGATTTCAGGCGCAGTTTCCATTTGTACAAGACACAAAGGAATATCAATCAGCTCAGTTGTGTAAAAACAGTTTCATGTCATTTGTAAACGGCATCAGTAGACAATAAAAGGATTTATCAAGCCATCACATGATCCACATAAGTGATACAAAGTTAGCCAAATGTATTCAATTGTTCAGTGCAGTGTCTGATTACCTGTTTCAGAACACTTCAGAAAACTTCATTCACACTCAGTAACAGTTGATCTCATAAAGTGCATACAGAGTGACAGATGCTGAATTATGGCTTGTGTAAAGGATGATGTAGGAAAAGACAATGCATTTGTGAATTTGGGTAAGGCATTTAAAAAAAACATCAGCCACCATAATGCAGCTACACAAAGTAAGTCAGTTCAGTAAATACTTGTGAAAATAAAACCTAAGTCGCTGTGTTTTGACTGTAAATGACGAGTTGTATGATAAGGAAGTACATGAATATTGTAATTGATCAGTGAGTGGTGATGAGGCATTTATGTTCTTTACAGATCAAAAGTTGGGGATTCACATTTCATGGTTGATCAGACATCATTTGATATTTTTCATCCCGATTTCTGAGGTTTACATAATTGTAGATTTAAACACTGTCCAAAGCCATTCATCATTGGTCTTGAACCAGAACAGAAGTACAAAAATTGGGTTATCATCATAAGAAAGAAATAGAGAAACATACATGCAGTCACGAAATTGAACAAAAGCACTACACAATCACATACATACAGTGTATGCCGACACATGACATCGAATCAGGTATCTTAACAGGTCAGACAAAGTAATAAGAACAATTTAAAGCTTTTATCTGTCTTAACAAAGCTCTAGCTCCCTTTGACACACACACCCTGGCTCAGCAATGAATTGGTCTTATGCTGTTATGGATCACACTCTGGACACTCCTGGACAAGTCCCACTCTGTGTAGCAGTAATGAGCTCAGTTTGGCCACGCTCAAGTGAAGCAAAGCAAAACTGTTCAGTCAAAGCCCACATCCTCAAAACAGCGATGCCAGCTTAACAAATTTTGCTGCTGTTCTGAGGTTTGTGTGAATGAGGAAACATAAAGCAGTGATATCAGCAAAATCTTAGTCTTTTCCCAAGCTAAAACTCTTTCCTCGCTTTGCTCTGACCGTAATAATTCTATAATTTTGCTGGTATTTTGCGTTTTGAGAGACAGGGCCTGTCCCGGACGTTAAGTGAGATCCATAACATTGCAGCTCTCAAATCATCCATGCGATAGCAATGACGCAAACTAGCAACGCAATCAATCCATTGTTTAGAATTTGACCTCTGGGGGCATGAGAGAAGACATTGCGGGTGCCGTTCAGCCATAAGCATGAGGTTGTGGCAGCAGTGCAGCACTCCAGATGACATGGAGATGGTGTTGAATCCTTGCACGCAGGTTGGGTTGAGCAGTTGGTGGTGCATCCCGCTGTCCACTGGTCTTTGTTTCCATCTTTGCCCTGCATGAGCTGCGAAAGAAGACATGTGAGAAGTGGAATGTGATGACTCTGTATTTGTCTATGTGAAAGGCCAGCTCAGACGTTTTGGAGTGATAAGGTCCAGTCAGTGTTTTCAAGAGTACCTAAGTAACCAGTTGAACTAGTGGTGGAGGGATACACTTAATTGAAATTTAACAGAGTTTGAACTGTAATGAAACATGTACTGAAACAAGCATTTGGGATGAGTGTTGAGGGTTCATGTACAAACAAGCATTGGGCCACCATCGCATTTCACTCAGCACAGCCTGAAGTTTATAATGCCACAGTTTGAAAAAACGGTATTTGATTAACATATATCAATATTAATATCTGTGTTGACACTGGTGTTATACTTTGTCATGCCTGTGGTATTGGTATCATATATTGTATGTGCACATACAGGATCCTGCTTTTTTAATTTGTTTTCATTTATCTTAGTTGTTCTTTTTGGCAGCTCTTACCTGACAGTGAAATTGCGCAGAGGTACATATTTGGAGCTGTGCATCGCTAAAATCTTTGTAGCAGTCTGGCGTGTTACATGTTCCTACATGGCATTTGTTACTCTGAAACAGAAAGCAAGAGTGAGACCAGAACACACACTCAAACAGATGTTTCTCTGAGTATCATTTCTGTAATTTTATGTGCATGAGATATGAAAGAAAATTCTTCTGAACCGTCTGTGTTCATGACAGAGCAGTAAAGAGCCAAACTTGTTTTACAACATCACAAAAACAACCCAAAAGTGATAACATGAGCTACCAAAAACAACAACAGCAACAAAAACTGCAGATTGTTATCATTACTGTTGTTGTTCCTACTGCTGTTATAATCCAAATGATCACACATAGACAGATGGCAGAGATTATGACTCAACAGCTCAGCTGGTGTAAAGATGATGCTTAATTCGCAACGCGATCAGCTTTAGTGACGCGTGCACACGCTGAGACTTAAACTGAACTAAAATAAGATAAGATAGAAAGATTCCAGAAAACTCTTCTTAAGCACCAATTGCCTGTTGTCCTTACGTTGTCTGTCGTTGAGGGTACGGTGGTGGTTCCTGTGGTGACTTGAACGGTTGTAGGTGCTAAAGCAAAAATAGATCATATCACATTACAGCAAAACACGCGCTGAAAAAAGGAATTCGGCTCTCTCAAAAATCTTAGAGAATGGCCCATAAATGTGCCCAAACGATGCAGGAGAAGGGTTATTCTGTATACCTTGTGTTGTCGGTTGGGTTGTAGTCGTCATCATCATGGATGCAAAAGTGCCGCTGAGGCATCCAGTGGAATTGCAGCACTCCACAGAGCAATTAGTTTGCGAGGCATTGTAACAGGCCGGCATGCAGCTATTACTGCAACCGGCAAGGTAGTCGGTACTCATTCTGCACAGCTAAGAGCATGACAGGATAGTTTATGAGTTAGACAGACATATGATATAATGAAGTAGAATCGGCAGAAATTTAGAATTTTCTAAACACTTCTTCGTGCCAGCTGATTCCTACCTGACAGTACTGAGCACCTGCAGGACACGCTGTGGCGTTCTGACTGTTGTACATGGAATAGCAGTTTGAGTCGTTACACATGAACGATGGACAGTATATCTATGTTGGAGAGATGGGAAAAATATTATCAACATATTTTGGTCAAGTATACACTGTAGTTGAATTGTTTGGATTGCCATGAAATAGGAATGTCTCACCATGCTTGTGCCTGGAGTTGCGGCAGTTCCAGACAAAAAGAAAAGGCATTAAGAGCAGACTTGAGGAGTTATGACAATTTTTAAAGAAGAATACATAAGTAAGCGTTCTGTATTTACTACAGTGTGAATATAGCTGTGGGCACTATACCATTCATAGTGCTGTTACTTGACATTCCACCGGTAACCTGGCCTGATACTAGTATCGATGGAAGAAGCAGCCCAACAATCAGAGGGAACAGGGCACCTGCATTGGTATTTGAGAGCAAAGCGTTTAAAGATATGAAAGCTACTTTTGTATGGTACATTTTTAGATGACTCGATCAGATAAACATAGGCTTTACTGCAATTAAGTAGACAACAATGACAGTATAACACAGAAATTTACCAAGTGCCTGTTTTGTAATATATCAAAATGTAACAGAGGAAAATCCTTAGTCATCAGACTAAGCACCAGATCCTGCTATGGTCCTTAGAGTATAGGCGTGTCGGTGTTTGGAGCTCTAGTGTGCAGTTACCTTGCCAACATGTTTTGTGATGATGGTGATTCTATTAGTGAGAGAGGCACAGTATGACATCTTTGCTTTTCATGTGGGACGGTGACAAGGGAGTTCCTCGATGCGTTATGCGTGTGCATTTACTCATTATGCCTGGCTCACCATTGTTCTTTTCATCATTGCTGGTTATTCAATACAATCTCATTAGGCAATGCGAACAACACAGTTGGTTGCATTGTCTTGGTGAAGACAACAAAATGGTTTAAGGACTATTTTGATAACAGGTGTGTTTTAATGAGGCTGAGAGGTGATCTCTAGCTCAGTGGCTTGAGAGGCCACATCATAGAGGGTCTCAGGTTTCAGCCCATGTGACCAGAAATGTCTTTGTGAAGGATGCTAGATAACCAAATGGTCACTAATTAAACTGGTAAGTTGAATTTCACTCTACTTAACAAGTGACAAAAGAACGCAAGCATCACCAAATAGCCAAGCATTTTCTACCTTTTGTGAAGCAAGTTGAGGCCATGATCGCGTTGACTGACAGTGATGGAACTCTTAATCCACTCTGGAAGGACACAATCTGTCAAAAAATGTTTTTGTGAGACAGATTAAATGCCATAATATAGACCAAATACAATACCATTACAAATTATCTACACCAACTACAAACAAACATGGTTCTGCTGAAATCAGTGGAGCTCTGTTTGCGTGTTAGCTTCATGTTACCTTTTGCTGTGTCATGGATAGAGGCTGACACAAAGGTCTTTTTACAGATGCAGCTTCATCTCTTACTTCAAACCACAACCATTCATGGCATTTTCCCCAGCAGTTCTTAAGATCTATTGTCTCCTCTCAACAATTGTCTAATGGTTTAAATGAAGCCGATTTAATGATTATTAGTCAAAACGTAATGCGTAAGACGGGACATTCAAAGCGGCGGTTTGCGCGAGAACATGGATTTTGATGATGGCAAGGTCAGTGAGGTTAATTCTACGTGGATCACGCAGATCTATCCTCGAGTGTGAAGGGAGTCGATTGCAAGTGAACACAATTAAAATGTGTTTGTTCCTCGATCTGCCCATTGGGAGCATCACTAAGTGGCACGGCTTGTTTTTTTCCCATCTCCCTTGGATCCCAGCCCTATGGGCTCTACACCCTGGAAACCGGATGACAACATTGGCCACTGTAATGCCTGGTCGAAATATGACCTTTAGAGGAAAATGAAACTTTGATTGTTCCTTATGATGTTAACTTGATAGCAAATAGGTTACCCATGAAATACCAGGTTAATAACACCAGGCCATTATCCTGTGTAGCTGATTATTGTTCCTTGTTAATTTGTTTGTTTGTTTTCAACCATTCTCTAAAAAAGTTTACTTATTTGTTCATTTCCATTATCGTGAATCATCAGGAAATCCTCTGTACATGCACTTTAACAATTCCCACAATGCAGACTGATGGGAATTTTACATTTAGAGGAAATGTGAGGGCTGCCTCTGAATTCTACCCTTACAAAGGAAATCCATTTTTCCAAGTGTTGAATTCATAAAACATCCAACCAATACGTGATACATGTTTAAGGGCATTTTCTATGGATTACTGAGAAATAGGGATCGCACAGATAAATCAGGACAATGTGTAATGTGAATTATTATTGAAGGATTATGCTCAAGTTAACATTTAGACAGCAAAAATTTTTAACTACAATGTCACACTACCATTATGTACCACTGTTAATCTATTACCACTTTGTCAATCTACTGGCCTGATTTCTCATCTCAAGACCACCGTCAAGAAAATCTCAGTCATTCATAATTCAGCATTTTAAACAAGCCGGTAAACACATCTGAATTCTTTGTTGTAACAGATATTCCCATAAAAGTCTGCTTACCTGTGCCTTCTTCGTAGTCGCTGCAGGCTCTGAGTCAGCTGCTGTTGAAGTGAATGAGCTCTCTCTTTGTGGTGTTCTTCCTCTTCATTGGCCACCCCACCCCATCCAACCCCTCCTTTTCCCACTGATGGTTCTCTGGTGGCAACCTTATAAGCAGAAACTGTCATTAGTGCTCTTCAGACAATGTGAAAGGAACAAGACTTCCACCTGTCGCTGTGGGGGTTGTGTCACTGATGGCTGAGAAAGTTTATGATACAGCAAATTCATTTATGTGCACAGAACCACAAATCATTTTACTATACCGTTTGCTGCCTGATCCTCAACAGAGGATGGATGAATCACCTTTAAAATAATACTTTAAACACCCTCTTGTCTTGGATTATTATCATCAAAATCTTTGGTGATGCATTGCCTCAGGTAAATGATCGTAATATTATAGCACTGTACAGTGCCGAGTAAAAGCTGACCAATTAAAAGTTGCACCCAGCATTTATCGGTTTACTAAAATGGCTGCCAGGATTAAACGTTGTCTGTATAGGTTGGGATGAGATTTCAGTGCCTGTGAGGTGATTATATAGGTACCCCCCTTGGTTTCTGCTTTGCACAATGTGAAATCAAACTCCCTCTCTCTGTCAGGCAGAGAGCACCAGCCCACCACAATAACCTCTTTGTAGCCCAGAGAACATAGAATAAAGTCTTAGACTCAACACAAAAGATTGTAGCTCAACTCAGGTGACAGAATTCCTTCCTTTTCCTCCACCATTGCATTTTTCCGTTGTTACAAAACTGTGCATTCAAATCAATTTTACAATCACTATTATGAGATTTCTGAGTAGCATTTGGAATGTTTGATATCTTTGCACATAATGCAGAATGTAAGCAATTTCCTCATTTGGTTTTCATTTGGAGTTAATTTGACTTAAGTAATCTGTATTACGTACTGGGGTAATTTGGAGCTGGACGTGATATACTGTATATCACAAGTCAAAACCTCTCTGTGTTGTGTTTATGGAAATATGAACATTGCTCTGTTGTAGTTGGAAATATCTGCTCATGTCTGTTACAATATTGACATATTCCAAAATGTTGCTCAGAAAAGTTGCTGGGCTGAGAACATCAAGCAGAGCACAAATGAAAATTTTACAAGGCGGAAATGGAACTCAGCATGATTGAAACTATTTCTATTCATTGGTTTACCCATATCTAAGCCTTACCAATTCTCACTTTGGTGGATTGAAAGTATTGGGATATTCCCCATTTAGTTGGAGGAGCCAGGTGGTTAGAGTTAGGGTTAGGGATAGGGTTAGGATGCTTACGGCTAAATCTACAGTCACACAAAGAATCACACATCTTATCTGCTGAGGCTCAACCCTGAGCAAGTTCTTATGCAGTTTGTTTCAGTGAGAGTATGTGTTAAAATCTATCTTGAGTCTACTGAAGTTCTCTTATTTCTAGTGGGAGACAAAAAACCCTATTGACAACATATGATTTAATAGCTGTTGGTTGCATACCTGTGTCAATTACTCTGTGTGTGTCTTTCTGTTGGTCCCACACAGACCCCCTTACAGGACAGAGCACTCAATGTCCAACGTTGGGACATACAATCCATGTCCATTCCCCTTAAAGCTCTTAAAACCTTGAATCAGAACTTAAACATGCCACCTAGATTGTGTGAAAGTGTATTTTGAGCCCTTGCGTGCACCATAATCACACATGTAGCCATTACCTGTGGGGGTCATGTTTCCTTTACATCCAGCACAGCGAAAGGAGGCAACTGCAGCGTAACTATCATGGGAAAATACATTATTTATTTACAGTACAATGATCTCTGACTGCAAGGCATGAGGTGCTGTAATCTTAAGTTTAAATGAGCCACGTAAACACTTAATTGCTGTAGCCTCTACAAAATAAAAAACGCAAGAGGATGAGCATCTAATAACTTTCATAAAGGGAAAAGAATTGCATTTCATATTAACGCCTGGTATTAAATGCAACCTCTGTCGAAAGTTCTGTTGCAGTCTTGAGGAATCTTCAAACCTCCCACACTCCAGCAGGAGTAAATTTGCTCCCAACCAGGAGTGTTCATCCCATTGGTTACAGAAAATACTCCATAAAGTGAATCCAGCAGCCTGGATGTGGCCGGGCTGCATGAGCGCACGACTAAGAAGATTAGCATAGATTTACATGTGCAGCCGTCATCAGCGCACTACTCTCGTAGGATTTAAAACTCTGTACTATTCATTCATGACCGACTTGGCCAACAACACACTGTGTGAGCGACTGTTTCTTTCGAACTTCAAAAGGGATCAGCAAAGTTCAGGTCAGGCTGCACTCATTGTGTGCGTGTTGATGTGTTTATATGAATTTCGAATGTGACGGTGTCCATCTACAGAGTTGGACACTGTCCAGTTGAAAAATGTGATTCAAATTTTACGATTTGATGATTAAATCAAACAGTTGATGAGAAGAGAAACTCAAATTTCATTCCCTAGTCCGCATTCAGCAATGTGAAGTAGACATGGCATAACATGATGGCATACGTGGTGTGGAATGTATTAAGATGGACATTAAAAGCGTTACTCTACACCTGCAAGTTACTTTGGGTGAGTATCGAACTTGAAATTTGTGTTTCCTTTTAAACTAAGTGGAATACAGATCAGTGGCAGCTGTTTTCCATGTTGCAGATTGGCCCATATCGTGCGATAACATTCGTGTCAAAGCAACAACGTGTTGCAAAGGACAGACAACATCAGAGTGAGAACCATGTCGGTCAGAATCGATGAGAGTGAGCTGTCTTTCTCTTGCCATGTAAATGCTGCAGTGTTCAGCTTGATGTCTTTCACAGCTTTTGGAAGTGACAAGGCAGTAGCGTCTCTCCAGCAACAAACCTCTGCCTTTCATGGAAGACTGACAAAAACTGAGAAGGACATCGTGTCTCTCAAGGTTCGGGTAGCTTGTGAACGAATATCATGGGAAAGAAGGTTTGCGCAGCTGAGAAGAAGACAGGAGGAGCTATATAATCAGGTGTGTGTGTGTGTGTGTGTGTGAGATCGTTGTGGAGTTTGCGTGCATCTTGGCGTTACTGAAGACAAATCTTGTTTTTGACAGCTGATCTCTGAAAATAAGATAAAGGTGAAACTGGGGAGTTACGAGGATAGAGAGTCGGACTCCGATGAAGAAGTGTTTGAAGAGTGTCCAGGTGATGGAACTCAGTTATCGTTATATTCATTCTGATATCAATTTACACCTCTGTGTACATTAAAGAGCGTTGTTTTTCTGCGATCAGCAGGCGGAGCTGCCAGAAATCTGGACATACGCAGACGATCTGCAACGTCAAGGGGAGAGTGTAGTTTGTCTGGTGAACAGTTATTGTTGTCGTCATCATCAGTGCCGAACTCTAGAACCACCCCTGCTCTGTCAGCAGCCACCAGGTAACGCCCCTTTAATTGCTCACAAATTGAACAACAATAGTATTCATTGGTTCTCAAAGAAGTCTTTCACTTTGTGGCTAACACAATTTCCATTGTGTAGAGTGTGTGATGCAGACAGCTACAGTGTTTACAGGATACTTTCATTTCAAGGCATTAAGTCACAGGAAAATACTTTGGTAGAAAAATATGCACAAACAAGATTTAATGGTAAAATGACAGTCAGAGGATAGTTAAGGGAGACACAGTTTGTGTGCGTAGCCACATTATCCAATAGAACATAGGATAAAATGTTTGTTTAGAATTCATGCTTCAGTCCATTGTTAACCACAGTTATCTTTTTTATTAGGGATGTTCGATATTGGCTTTTTTGCCGATATCCGATATGCCGATACTGTCCAACTCTCAATTCACCGATACCGATAACAGTCGATACCGATATGTGCGCCGGTAAACGCTTCGGGAGCGCATAGGCACTATTTCAGTGTAACGCAAGCATTATTGTATTTTTATCGTTTTTTATTTTATCGGTTTTAAAGCAAAAAAATCCGATACCGATATTAAATTTTTATGCTAATATCGGGTTGAAAATATCGGTGGGCCGATATTATCGGATATCTCTAGCAACAACACTAACACTCCACAGAGGCTGGAAAGTAGGAAAGTACATAGAGTTAGAGTAAAGAGGGCAGAGCTACTGAGAGGGCAGCCGTCTCGCACAGCGCCCAAGTGTAATAAAAGACAGAGTAACATTATCAATTATCCAAAATATCAAACAAATCATATCAATGGCTATTACAGAATGGGCATTAAAAACCAATAGATGCTACAGAGAAAGGGAAAGCAACCTTGATGTTACAAGGCCATTACCTGTTTGTTAGGATGAGAGCCGTCATAGCCAAGCACAAGGTTGGAGATTTTGCTGTGCAGCACTAGGTCTGTTGGTTTGAAGGGAAGAGGGAAGCCCTGTACATTCTTGCAGAAGTCATCGGTATTCCACAGGTAATTGTTGGTGGAGTCAACAAAAAGGTACTGAAAACCCAAAAGTATATTTACATGCCTCTTAAAAGTAACAGATGCAATAAAAGCTAAGTGCGGTAACAATGCGTGTGCAAGATACCAAGTCAATTTAGCAAACCAGATTGCACATATGCACATGTGCAATGACATACATTGAACATGTGCAATTAAAAGCATATGCAGAGTCATCACCTGGTGTAAAGATATGAGGAGGAAATTTCAAATGAAGGCTACTGCTACTTACCCTCCTGTTGTCTGCAGGGCTGTGATAGAAATGGGTGATGGCCTGTTTGCTGCCATTCTTGGCTTTAAGTCCTGACAACTGGAACTTTTCAGACACCAGTGTGAAAGTACTTCCATAGTCATAGGAGACATACACCTGAGAAGACAAAGAGGATACTTGGGTTATACCCTCAATGTTTAGTGCAACAGTACAACAGATATCAATAATTTCATTTGTTCTGCTTTAGAAACACCTAATACATAAATAGTGATATATTCTAATATTAATTATAATATATTCTAACACAGGATTAGTAATAAAGTTGCTGGCGCTCGTTCCAGCAACAGCCCTCCTGGTTTTCTTTGCTTCAGCTGGAGGAGCTACAGTATTTCACAAATATGGATTGTCATTTCAATGTGATTGTCAAAGGAGTTGCTCCTGCCTTGACTGGCTGGAATAGGGGACTTGTGAGAAGAATTCAGCATTAACACACTTCACTGTTCACCTCGCAAAAGCTTACTATGTGCTAAATGGAATGGCTATCTTACAGGGGTTTTAAAATAATAAATGACCTGTTGTGGATTGCTTAATGCAAAGAAAATCAAAAGCTGCAAGTGACCACTAAATGATCAATCATGGAATTCAAAGGACTGAAGAACTTACTGAACTCATTTTTGGTCCCGTAACCCCCACACTGTCCCTTGCCAAGGCTACGATGACATTGCTCTTCTCGCCGGCCCAATGAACCACCATCTGGTTATGCGAGTCATTCAAGTGGACCTACATAACAAAGAGATAATGACAATGTTGGTGATGGATCAGATAGATGTTAATGGAAAAATGTGACAACATTTCAGAAAAAAAATTGATACTCATCTTAACTCTCAACTGATCTTAAATGTTATACATACAGTAGTACATTGTTGGCTAAAGCGCCATAAACACACAAGAGAATAAATTGCATATCAAGGTATTAATACAAAAATATTAAAATGTAATAAAATCAATTTAGAAAAATAAAAATAAAACCAGCATTTCAAATTGACTAAAAGATACATAGTACATAAACAAATTTGCAGGAAGAAAATTATGGACTGGTAAAAATTTTTTTTGCAGAATTACAAACAAGACAACATCTACAACAGAAATACAAGAGAATCAAAATACAGAATATACCGTATGTCTGCCAGGGTTCCTCCCCGGGAGGGGTGCTTTCTGGCGACCCCTACTGGGTCGCCGGGGAACTGACTAAAGACGTGTGTGCTCTGGGCTACGGCCACGCCCTTGTATGGACTCCCGCGTCAGATTTCGTGCATTGTGTCAATTACCCCACACACCTGTTGAGGATTTCCAAATTATGAGATCAGGTATTTTAGTGTATTTACAACATGTGTCTGGTGCCCGGTCGTCACGTATTGTTCTGTGCTTTTGTCCATACTACATCTGCCCTATTTTTTTGAACACCCTTGACGCCTGCCTGTTTTTGGATTCTGCTTTCGCCTTGCCCATTTAATTCCTTTGCCTTGAGCCCTGCGCCCGTCACCTGACAATCTCAAAGCCAGTTAAAAATTCAGAATGAATGTGTTTTTAACATGGATATAAAAACAGGAAGTGAGTTGCCAAATTTGATTTGCAACTCATTCAACAGTTTGAGTGCAGCGATCAGTGTAAGGTCCGTTCTCGGCTACCTCTGTATCTGGAGCAACCAACAGTAAAAAACAACAGTAGCATCTGCAATACATCCTAGCACAGAGGTGCCTCGGATACAAACGTCTTCCCATATGAGAAAAATACTCCCATACACAAAATACTCTGAAAATTTGCCTTATATACAAACATTTACTCGCGTTGCGGGCGTCGCTGTTGCACCAATACAGTACATGATGCCACTCGATCCGCTCTCAGATAACGATATTCCCTCTTCGCGGGAGCATGCTGTCCCGAGTGCTTTTCAATGTTTTTTGTGATTGACATGACGCCGGGTCTCTCAGATATAAATTGGACATGCTATGCCTGGTGATTTCAAGCCGACCAACTACACAGGTCTGATCTGTGATGATTATCACAGAAAGCAGGCTGAACCCGAGGACACAGCGGTGGAGCTGGCAGGTCGCTCATTACACCGGTACCACAGAATGGAGGAGTCAGGTAAGAGCCGGAGTGGCGGGCTGTGTACATACGTGAATAAGAACAAGTGCACAGATTCTGTTGTAATTGAAAAACACTGCTCGGCTGACCTAGAACTGTTAGCAGTAAAATGCAGACCGTTCTACCTGCCCCGGGCGTTTTCTGTCTGCGTGGTTACAGCAGTTTACATCCCACACGATGCCAAAGCCAAGATTACATTCTGCCGCGTGCTATTGGGAAACATCAAAGCGCTTACCCAGACGGCATCTTCATCGTGGCAGCTGATTTTGATCACGCTAATCTTAAGACTGTGTTACCCAGGTTTTAGCCGCATGTTAAGTGCACAACACAGGGGAAGAACACCCTGGACTGCGTATATTCCAACATCCCAAAAGGATACAGAGCCTACTCACTCCCTTGGCCAGTCTTGGCCAGTCTGACCACCTGTCACTATCTCTAATACCATCATACGGCCCCATCATTAAAAAGGAAAAGCCTACCATCAGAACTGTTCAGAAATGGCCTGCCGATGCTTCTCTACAGCTTCAAGACTGTTTCGAACAGACTAACTGGACCCTGCTCCTTAGTAAGGATGTGAATGACTAAGCTGATACTGTACTATGCTATATCAGGACATGTGTGGAAAACATCACCACCAACACACACATTCAGATTTTCCCAACAGGAAACCCTGGATGACTGGAGATATTCAAGCAAGGGGCAGCAGAAAACCACCCACAAACATTCAATCCAATTCAGTTCAATTTAATTTGTATAGTGCCAAATCATAACAGGAGTTATCTCAAGGCGTATTGCAGGATGGAGCAGGTAGTGCTCCTCAGCATGTTAACAGTCAGGGGCTATGGGATGGACACAGAGACACCCAACAGATCCCCCATTAGCGACAGTGGCGAGGAGAAAACCTCCCCTCAAGGGAAGAAACCTCAGGAAGGCCAGGCTACAGGTGGGCCGTCAACTGCCCTAACGGGATGGGTTGGGAGAGAGGGGGAAGGAGAGAGAGATGGAGAGGCAGAGAGAGACAGACACAGGTGTAGGGATGCACAGGTGTAGGGATGCACAGCAGCAGCAGGAGCAGGACCCAGATGTTCGGAAGTCCGTCATCACTGGTGGTGTTCTACTTGCCGGTTATGGGGTAATAAAGCACAAGACAACACTTTGGGGAAGAAGCCCAGTTAGTAACATGCGTTTACCAGACAAGGATGCAGGAAAGGGTGGATGAGTGCAAGACAAGTGAGCCGGAGAAGGGATTGAAGATGAGGAGAACTAAGTGTGTCATCTGTTTTAAGCCCACTCTTAAAAGCAGTGAGGGTATCCGACCCCCGACTGAAGCAGGAAGATGGTTCCATAGGACAGGAGCCTGATGGCTAAAGGCACTGCCCCTTATTCTACTCTTGCTGATTTTGGGTATCACTAATAACCCAGCGCTTTCGCATCAAAGAGCTCTGGTTGGATGATAAGGTGTACATGATACGTAACAAACCCACAAATCATTTATTCCATAATGGCGACAGCTGCGTAACCTCTACCTTCTTTTAGCATGTCCAGAAGTCCAACTTTTTCTACAATGGTTAGCATCTTCCTCTGCCTTTTGGGTGCGACGGCAGGTGCCTTTTCCATTGCAGTTTGTTTAATCAACATTGTGGGGTTTTTTTGGTTAGAAAACTTGCATACAGTGCAGCACTTCAGAGTCACACTGCTTGAGACTGAATATCTATGTACCGTAAATTCCGGACTATAAGCCGCTACTTTTGTTCGGAACTTTGAACACTGCGGCTTAAAACACGGTGCGGCTCATGTATTTTTTTTCATGGCGCCAAAAAAAGTAGACCAATAAAATTGATGAGTAGTTCAAAGAGGTCGAATAAAATTGTGCGATGTATCATGCGCACTTTAACAGTAAATTACGGCCCGGTAAATCAGTCGTTTGTATTCACCGCGATTGAAGAAAGAAAATGAGCTGCTTCACTCTCATTTTGGCATTAATGAACCGATGGTGACTCTCCCGACCACGGGGATAGACTCGCTAATGTTGCATGCTTGGACAAAATAGGACACCCAGGCGTGCATGAATTTTGTGTCTTCTCTTTAATCTGACAGCACAGGAATACAGGAATGGTTAACGTGATCACTCGCTGCGGCGTTCCGTTTAATATAACACACGCACTCTTGAACATAACTTGAACATTCTCACACATTCTATCACCACATTCACACAATTTACTCAGCTTGTATGCTGTATGCAACTCTTATCACTGTGAAAATATGAGGTGAGACACTCTTCTTTGTGCTGGACTGTAATGTACAAACTTGCTCACCTGACAACACGGGAGTACATGTGCGGTAAATTAACGTGGTCACTTGCTACGGCGCTCTGTTTACTATAGCACATACACGCCTTCCTGACCCTTTAGGACCCCTAGCTGGACTCCTGGCTGCCCACAGTGCCTGCACTAAATTCCATCCTCTGCCTCACATTAACACACACACTCATACTGTTACATTAATCAGCATACAGACCAAAAATTGTGAATAAATTAATGGTGAAATAGAAAATAGCAGTAATAGTAAATAATGATTAAAATAAATATAAATGCAAATGGGGGGTTCCCATGCGTGCTGAAGAGGACCGCCAGTGCTCGAGTGAGAGGGACATAGAGGAGACTGAAGTGAGTGACAATATCCTAAAGCTGTTCGATTTGGACACTGAAGAAGAGGACTTAGATGGTTTTAGTACGTAGTTTGTGTGTAACCGACACATACTGTACATATATTTAAAAGTTCGGCTGATGTGTTACAGGTACTGTTTCAAAAAGGCATTCGTAATATATGACGCATTTGTTTGTTGTACCATACAGATTAAATCAAACATTACAAAAAATCCTCACGTTTAATATCTTTCTGTGTAAATATCTCATACAAGGTTAGATACCTGTGGCTTAAAATCTGGTGCGGCTTGTTTAAGTACAAAATTGATTTTCTCTCTAAAATTAGAACGTGCAGCTATTAATCAGGTGTGCTCTGTAGTCCGGGAATTGCGGTAATTCTGGCTAGCTGAACGCATTCTGTACTCCCTTAGCTCATCAGGACGCCGAACACAGTACGCGTTCATACTGTACGCTGTAAAAAAACAAAAAAAACAAACAAAAAAAAGATTGCAAAATTACACAAAAAAAAATCTGCAAAAGAGCAAGGCCGCGAAGGGTGAGCCGCGTTACAGTGAGGGACGACTCTACCCTTAATTGCTCTCAACAGACCAATGAGAATAAGTCTTTTGCAGGTCTGCTGACAGGTTGTTCTTTTTCAGAGTACTGAAAAGGTTCAGCCGCTGGTGCGCTTTTTGAAGTATGGCAGCTGTGTTTGAGTCCCGTTTTAAATCATCTGTGACCCACGTCCCCAGAAACTGAAAACTGGAAACTCTCTCCACTTCCTCACCATTGATGAAGAGGGGGGTGGGATCCTCTCTGTTTTTCCTGAAATCCACAATGATTTCTTTAGTTTTTTTACATTCAAGGTCAGATTGTAGTTGGGGATCTAATCTGACTCTTTGTGGACTGTCGGTCAGGAAATCTTATATCCATGTACATAGGGTGTCGCCAAGGCCCTGATCCAGAAGCTTGGTGACCAGTAGACTAGGAACAATTGTGTTGAACGCCGAGCTGTAGTCAATTAAGAGCATTCTCACACTTGTCTCCTTTCTGCCGAGGTGTAGTGCTGCATGGAGGTCTGAGGCCATAGCGTCCTCGGTGGACCTGTTCGTCCTGTGGGCATACTGGTGCTGGTCCAGGTCGGAGGGCAGGAAAGATTTTATGTGCCTCATCACTTGCCTCTCCAAGCACTTGGCAATGACGGGAGTGAGCGCCTCCGGTCTGTAGTTGTTGAGTGTGATGATATTGACTTGCTTTGGCACTAGAATGATTGTGGCTGTTTTGAGGCAGGTTAGTACAGAGGCTGTGGACAGAGACAGGTTGAAAATGTCTGTGAGGACGTCAACCAGTCGATGTGCACAGTCTCTGATCACTTTGCCTGGAATGCAATCCGGGCCCTCTGCCTTCCTGACATTCACAGACTTGAGGGTTCGTCTCACATCCTCCACTGAAACAGTGATTGGGAGGTCTGTGTCGGCAGGCACGGTGGAAGGAGAGGGAGACGGGTGTGGCTGAGTTGTTTCGAAGCGGGCCTAGAAATGGTTAAGCTCCCCAGTCAGTGAAACATTGATGTTTGTGGGTGGTTCTCTGCTGCCCCTCGCTTGAATATCTCCAGTCATCCAGGGTTCCCTATTGGGAAAATCTGAATGTGTGTGTTGGTGGTGATGTTTTCCACACATGTCCTGATATAGCATAGTACAGTATCAGCATAGTCATTCACATCCTTACTAGGGAGCAGGGTCCAGTTAGTCTGTTCGAAACAGTCTTGAAGCTGTAGAGAAGCATCAGCATCAAGAAGCATCAACAGTTCTGATGGTAAGCTTTTCCTTCTTAATGATGGGGCGGTATGATGATATTAGAGATAGTGACAGGTGGTCAGACTGGCCAAGGTGAGGGAGTGAGTAGGCTCTGTATCCTTTTGGGATGTTGGAATATACACAGTCCAGGGTGTTCTTCCCCTGTGTTGCGCAATTAACATGCTGCTTAAACCAGGGTAAAACAGTCCTAAGATTAACGTGATCAAAATCAGCAGCCATGATGAGGACGCCGTCTGGGTAAGTGCGCTGTTGTTTTCCAATGGCCGCTAGCACATAGCCGAATGTAATCTTGGCTTTGGCATCGTGTGGGATGTAAACTGCTGTAACCACGCACACGGAAAACGCCCGAGGCAGGTTGAAGGGTCTGCATTTAACTGCTGACAGTTCAAGGTCAGCCGAGGAGTGTTTGTCAATTACAACAGAATCTGTACACCAGTTCTTATTCACGTATGCACACAGTCCGCCACCCCGGCTCTTACCTGACTCCTCCATTCTGTGGCACCGGTGTAATGAGCGACCTGCCAGCTCCACCGCTGTGTTGGGGATCCTCAGATTCAGCCAGCTTTCTGTGATAATCATCAAAGAACAGTCCTGTGTAGTTGGTCGGCTTGAAATGTCCAGGCATAGCATGTCCAATTTGTTTCCGAGAGACCTGGCATTTGCAATGAAGAGACTGGGTAGCAGAGGTCTGTTCGGAGTCCTCTGTAGCCTTGCCAGGCAGCCTGATCTGCAGCCCCGCTTCTGCTTACTGTCTCTTCCCCGTCGCCGTGGTGGCCAGGTGAGCCATGGTGATGCTGGTGCTCTAGCAATCCCCACTGGTATTCCATACGAGTGTTGGTAAGCCCTCGTAATAGGAGTTTGGCATGTCCTACCGGTGTACAAAAACTGTTCTCTGTTGTAGAAGATGCTTTGTTTGCTCAGATTTGGCTCAATCATACAAAAAAAAAACTATAAACAGCCACACAAGGCAAAGTCCCTGGGAGCACTGAGCCACTGCATCTCTGGCCATCTTGGAACTCTGTTTGGAGAACCTCCAGGAGCCTTTTCGACAACGGGATGTGCAAAGTTCTCATCTCTCCAACACTTTCTCCGATCGTTTCTCACAACTATGATTCAATTGAATTGTGCTTTTCATTGACTCCAAACTGATGAGTAACATTTCTGCTAATTCAAATCCAAATTCGAGTCATAACTTTTCTGGCATGCTAAAAAGTAGTTCCAACAGCCTTCGCTAGTGCAGGAGGTTTCGGTAGCATGGTGGATTACATAATATACAGGGGTAACCAAGCAAATTGTTGCACACCATATTAAAAACTCAACATGGCACCTACATTATATAGTAAACAGACTGAGCACAAGACTCACACCTTGCGAGATTGTTTGAGAAGCAATGATGAATCGTGAGTGTAAATTGGCTGCTGGCTTGTCATCTACCGTACAGTAATCCGATGAGAGGCCACAATACGTACACTGTTCAGACTTGGCTGTCAGCTTTCTTGGATGTCTGAAATAAAAGCGTTTTTAGAATTTCAGACTTCATGGTCTGTAACTGTTCTGTCATCTGTCCCCCTCTGCCTTTCATACTCCTAATTCACTAAGCCCTCCTCCTCCTCTATGTCTTCAACCAAGCCAGCTGTTGTCCACCCATAACAGGTTTTATTACTGAATACTGGGGAATTAGCTACAAGGAACTGACATTCTTATGGCTTGTTTACAAAATGAAACAATACAAACAACAGTTATGTCAAGGAACTTTGGATCAAATCACATTAACTGAAAAATAAGGCTAGAAATAGTGATTGTATCATGTTGAGATTCTTACATTCATACAATTTTATGCTATGTTCATCTTTGGCTACATGTCCAAATCTCATGAGTGCCATTTACATAAAATTCAAGCTTTTCTTGTCAAGGGCACACTTGACATCATGGTTACTAAATTCATTTATGTAATTTAGTTAAATTCCTGTATGCAGGTGCACTGCAAAAATATACAGTATGGATGGATGGACGGACGGACGGACAGAGAGACAGACAGACGTACCGGTACACAGTAATGATTTTCCAAAATAAAGTAATGTTCAAAATATTTAATAAATTGATACAATATAAAACTATGTGATAGTACATGATTGCAAGTGTCACCGTTAAGAAGGTGCTCACCACTTATAAGTGACCAAAGTCTTTGCGCTGCATCAGACCCGGTTCCTCGCTCTCCCTCTTTAACTGAGCTCTTATGTTCCTCGGGTTGAGGAAGAGTAAATGAAGTATTGCGGCAGATGCTGGAACTGTCAGAACTGTGCAATCACTTCTTAAAATACGTGAGATGGCTGCAGTGACCAACACCATCAATCACAACAGTCTTTTTCATTTTTTGTTTGTTTTGCACACATTCACATTTCCATTCACGTCAGTGTTCCACCAATACGCTACATATTAATAGCTAAAAAAAAAAGCCACATCTGCTTTATACGCGCATTTGTACATTCCTCCTGACATCACTTCACTATTCTTGGAAGGTGGAGGTTAATGTGAAGTTGGGGTAAGACACAAACATTTACCTTTTCTACATCTACTTTGCATGAGTTTAATAGCAAATGTTAAGTCATGAATATACGTCAACGTAAAACAATAGTACCAACTCTTCCCACCCTATCATCGCTGCTATTATTCATATCGTTCTTTATTCCGATATCTACACGGCATATATCGTCTGTATACATATTTCTTCTGTATATAGATCTCTTATTTCTTCTTTTTCACCCTCTTTCTTTTCATTTGCACCGGAATTCAGAGCTTTAGTGTCATTGCACAATTCGATTGCTGTAATAACAATAAAAGATTCCTGACTTAAGAAGAGTGAGAGTGAGATGTAAACTGTCCTACTTCTCAGCCTTAATATTCAACCTGCAGTGAAAAGCGCCGTGAGTCGCTGAGCGACCCCTGAGATGCTCTGCCGTACCTGTCCGTACACCCTCGGCATCACCGCCACTCCACCTTGGCGGCCTCGGTGCTGCGGCAGGGGTCCAGAGTTGAGGCCGTGTTCGGTGACACTCCGGGCAGCGACCCGCGACGCAGCAGCCCCGGTACCTCCAGCTCCACCGCCCCTGTCATCGCATGGATCATTGGCGTTTACGGTGATAAATCCGTGATTTTGAGGGGGAAGAGTACGCTGGTGTGAACGAACATGGAGTGTCGATGAGTGAACTCCAATCATGCAGGAGAGCAATAAATAAATTAAGACACAGCAAGTGGGCAGCATCTCCACCCTCGACGCGATCGCCATTTTTGTCAGACGGTTTCTAGATGAGCTCGAGTGAACAGGTCCACCTAGCGGTCAGTTTCGGGGATGGAGAGGTCTGCCGCTCCTCTTTTCTGATGCGAATTTCAATTCCGACCTCGCACCAGTTCAGAGGCGTAATGGTTGATTTTATTGCTCCAATATCAATCCTAAAACTTGAATGTTTTGGGCAAATATAACAAGTTACAAGATTTTGACAGGTATTTTACTCACACACATTACAATTAGATGTTCTGAGCCTATAAGAAATACAGTACATTGACGAAAACAATCTTTTAAATTTGAATTCAAATAATTAATCGGTTTCGACGTGCATAGGATAATTTTATTGTTAAATATCAATTCAAAAAATTATAAGCTACTCCACAATTCCACAACAACTAGACTTTGATTTGGGATTTTATTGAGGATGAAAAACTTAAGAAAAACTTAATCATTATCACATGTTAACAAGTTAATAAGTCACGTAGAAAATATTCAGACATACAATGAAAACCAGACACTGCGCATTCTAAGACATAAAAGAAACCAATGTTGACACCAAAATGACAATAAATACAGCAAACTAGGGCAAAAATGAGGTAATCTGACATAATGTAACCCGCTGTAGACAAATGTATGACACCCTGCTGAGCAGATTAAATCCTTATATCAATATGCTTCAGCAATATATTTATTGTTGTTGTTGTTACAGTTGTAGTTGTGTGAACTTCAGTTCACAACACAACAGTTAGTTGTGTTGTGAAGTGAAGTCAAACGAGGAAAATTCTAAATTATATTGAACTGAAACAAGGGTATGCGTAATTGTGTTCTTTTCAAGAGTGAGAAATTAACAATCGAAATGGTCCTCTTCTCTCTGTATGTCTGTCCACGGGAAAGACAATCTTCAGGTTTCCCTCAACACGTTCGCTACAATCAACAACAGTATCGGTTTAAGCAGTTACAGATCACAACCATCAATTTATTCACGCGGTTTACCGTCTGAAGTAAATCGCTGATCCAAATAATCGGAATTGTGAGTGGTTCCGGTGATTCTAGATTCGTGCCGGTGAGTTGTCGGACTTGGGTCTGCGACCCGAATCATTAGGGTCGTAAGTGAAGTCCCAAATCGTTCCGCTGAGTCATGAGGGTTTCCGATGAGTCATCACCTCGTGTCAAAATAAGGATCAGAAAAAAATTCCATCGCATGATGTGAGTTGTCAGTGTTTTCGATAAGTGCCTAACCCGCTAGATGTTAACTCAGGTTAACTCCGTTAATCCGCCCAGTTTCACTTGTAACTGCCAAAGCGCTAAACAGTTGTTGCAGTGTTGCTATATGGCCATGCCACTGTGTGTGCGAACATGCATCAAAGAGATCATGAGTATTCTCTTTTGTCTTCATAAGCTTTGTCATTGATTAGAGTATCAATCGACTGGCCTCTTGTTCTTAAGCCTCAAAAAATATTTCATTCAAAATTGTATTTGGTGATTTAGTCTGCCTGTGTACATAGTGGGAATAACGACCGCCTTCAAAGGTTTCATGTCGCAGAGGACATTTGTTTGGAACTGTAGAATGCTGCAGTTGGACCATGACGATTCAAAGGCACCTCTTCAAACCTCAGACAAGTACGTAGCAATTATCCACGTATCCACGTATCCATTTACGTGTCACACTGTGGGCAAAGTTGAAGTACCTGTAAATAACCGTTTTCAGTTGTTGACGGCGAGGGCCTTCAGTTTGCTGTCCTTCGAGTCTCATTCAAGCATATCACGTTAGTCACACCCTCTAAAGTTACTAACGTAGGTTGTCCTTGCCATCTTACATACATGCTTTACGAGCAAATCCAACCATAGCTGTTTGATTGAGCTAACAAGGATGTCTACGTTTATCTCTCTGTCTCCTAATTACTGATGCTGCAGAGTCCCTGTTTGTCTCCATCATAGATAGAAAAGTAGTATTTGTCAACAGTCTCCCCCTCTCCAACACAACATTTACACTGTGACACCATATCCAATCTGTGCTTTTGTTTTCTTTCTTGAGATATGTGTAACGCTTTAGTTTAATTATTCATGTTAGAAGTGACCCTGGGTTTTCATAGTGCTCATTATCGCCTCCAAGAAATTTTGAACATTTTGCTTCACCAACAAGACGTTGGATAAGTAGAATCCTCTGAAAGCAATGGGAAAACAAAATGTACGTTCTCTCATTGGTCTTTCTTTACACCTGATAGTATTTTGATTATGACTGAGAGAGTTTAGCTCAACGTTCTGCAACCTAAATTATTTCTTGAATGTCATGTCAGTCCTGTTACTGAACGGCCTGTCACTCAAAATAAAGAGTAACAAGACTGAGTGCTCGACATTGATCAGGGTAATTAACAGGTGGTTTGTATGGTGGATTCCCTGTGAGTTGTTACTACCACTGCTATTCACCACATTTTCAACAGGAGGATTTTTGAGTTTAAACTCAGTTTCTCAATAAAAATTCAATAGTAAGGGATATCAGCAGCACCACTGTGTTGAACATGATGCTGAACAAGGAAGATGTTTTATGCGTCTTCCCACCCACAAGGCCAGCTGGGTGTCTCTCAGTGGAGACCACAGAAAAGGTATGGGCCACATAATTGAAATCCTTTTTGAGACAGACAAACAAGTGTATTCTTTGTCTCGCACTCTGTCATTCGCTTCCTCTTCTTATATAATACAATACATAATACAATATTTATTTTATTATATTATATTTATTATAGAATATTTACACCAGGATGCAGGCACCTTAGTTTCGTTACACAATTCATTGCCGTAATGACAATAAATGATTCCTGATTCCCGATCTTGATTCCTGATTCCTCAACTGCACATATTCGTTCTTTTCACACAGTGTTCGTTCCTTTTTAGTTCCTTTAAACAAACTTTTCAAATGTCACACGTTTTGGCAACAGTACATCAAAACCATGTAAAACAATTAGCCTGAGACTGAACAACAGTCAGACTGCCGGGGGATTTCTCATGATGCACTGAGATTTTGCACTGAGCTCTCCTCTTCCTGTCTCTCCTCTCCTTCTCTCTCACGTGCATACATGTCTCATCGATGCATCTTAGTAATTCAGCTTCTTTCCCAGTGTCTTTGTATCATATTGACCCACAGACCACACCTGGAACATGATCAGTGATGAAGGACCACCAAACATCCAGGTCCTGCACCAGAGCGGCATGCTGTGCTTAGCTTTAAACACATGTACACATTCTTTTGCAATCTAACTTCAGTCCATCTTGCCACTATTGCTGATTACTGCTGCACATCTTTATACCTGTCTCCCTCAACTCAATTAGTCAAGGCAGATGGCCGCCCACCTGTCTTTGTCTGCCTGAGGTTTTTTCCTCTTAAAGGGGAGTTTTTCCTTGCCATTGTTGCCAAATGCTTGATAATGGGGGAGATGTTGGCTCTCTGAATGTAAATCTTATAGAGTTAGAATATTATCATGTTGAGGACGTCTGCTTGCCCCATCTTGGAAAGTGCCTTGAGATAACTTCTGTTGTGATTTGGCACCATACAAATAAAACTTAATTGAATTGAATTTGGAGAATTATTTTGGGTTGAGCAAAAGGTTTCTAACCGAGTGTCAGGTATTGGGTCATTGGAGATGCACTGAGGCCCTCTGAAATTCTTGGTTCACTAAAAAACTTTCCTGCTGTGGAAAAGGTCTTAACTCAGATCTAACTTGGGAACCAACTTTGTGCCTGTTTGGCCATTCATAACATAATGTATTCAATTCAATTCAATTCAATTCAATTCAATTCAATTCAATTCAATTCCATTTTATTTGTGTAGCGCCAAATCGAATCAAATAACAGGTTATTTGAAGTCGCCATCCATGATTGAATAGCATCTCAATACTTACTGTAGATATTCAAAAGCTATAAGACTGACATAAGTACTAAGAATATAAACACTAGCACTAAAAAGAAAGTGAGGACATTTGACTGGCTAAACAACAACATCACAGCATCGGGATTTCCAAATCAAAAATTTAGAGCCATTTAAAAGCAGGGTAGCAGCTCTTTCATTCAGCTTCTCAGAAATAAGATGTTGCTGTCAGGAAAGGTGGGAGCTTGAGATTTTGAATTCCACAAAAGGAGCACTTCACTACACATTGAAGAACAATTAGAAAATAAGTATAACGTGAAGAGAATGAGAGGTTCCCATTTCCCAATTCCATAGAGAGATGATGGGAGCAGTCAAGGGAATGCACTTTTTTAGGTTGCTGTAATGATGTGAGATGGTGGGAGTTCTAGAGAGAGGATGGCGAGCAGCATCTGCCATGCTGCTCAGTAGCTGAAAGCAGGTGGAGGTGGAGTTAAAGGTGATACATTAGCTGAAAAACTTGCTAAGTAATGCTGGTGGTAGAACAACTAAAAAGAAGTTGTGAAAAATGTTTTGTTCAACCCGAGCACACGCTGGTGCAAGTCCAGGTTGTGTTATGTTTGTGTCTCTAAGTGAACACACCAGCTTGAGTTTCGTGCATCTTTAATGACCAGCTTCAGGTAGACATCTGGAACGTGACATCACAATGACGTTCCCTCAAATAACATTCTGGGTAATGCAGTGCACATAGTCCTATCCACACAGGTTGGACATGTGTCTCAATTAGTTTGGGCACATCAACAATCCCATTGTTACCACATGACTTACTGGTAAAAGTGAATGTTCTCCTAAGATTTCTTATTACGTCAAATTGTTGCAGACCAATGAATGATGCAAGTCCAGTGATGGGAAGGGAGATTCCACCACCTATAAAGAGGAGGGGAGCCAATAGCAACCTTCTGAAACACATGACAACTTCTGAGGCGGGTCGTTGGCTTGTGAGTTGGTTTGTGTGTTGACAAGTGTGTTGGTATGTTGCTGCTGCTATTGTTTGATTGATGCACCAAATTACTCATATATCACACTGCAGATGGAGAACACAACACCTAGTGAGGATGAATTGCTGCGAAAAAAGAAAAAAATCTACCTGAAATCCCCTGCTCCAAAGCAATCATTTGAGGCTGCAGTTGCTTGTATGTACAATTTGTACTGTCTGTCTTAAGAGGAAGCCATATAATTGCTTTATTTGCTGAACACACATTCTCATGATCAAGAGTGCAAATTTCACATCGTGAAATGAAAGCAGTAGCATCACACATTTCATTTCTGTTTCCAGTTGCCAGTAAAGAAATCAGTGCGCTGTTTTCTAACTACGCTGAGGCATCAATGTAAGACATTCTTCTTTTGGTCTCTATGTCTTCATGCATTACCACAAGTACTAAGCTTGTAGATTTTGTTTTTGTTTAAGCCCCATATTTTTTTTCATTGATCAGTTGTGGAATGGTCATCACTGCAAAGGGTATCTCTCACATTTTGATGGGATTCACACAAGATGGGTTATGAGGCATCAGCAGATGATAAAAGGGAAGTCAAACTTTGACCCTCTCGGTAGTGTTGTGTTGTCTTGCCCTGTCGTGTTGTGTCGTGTCCTGGCTTTGCTTTACTTATCTTACCTTAGTGTAGTCACTACACAGTACTGTAATCTAACCGGCTACCTGTCTCTCATCCTCTTTGTTCCTGTCTCAAACATGCCCATTGAAGTCTGCCTCAATAATCGTTCGTTGGCCTCTTGTGATAATCTCTAAAACTTCAATCAAGTCCTTCCAGAATTATTTGTCTTGCCTTACTGACATCCAACATATGAAACAGGCACAAATACAGCTTTCAACTGTTGGCTTTTAATCTATAGCCTTAGATTCATGATGCCCATCACATTCTTGTCACCCTCTTCACCACAACAACTCTATTCAGACATTGAAACCTAACAGTGAACTGTCTTTATGCAAGCCAGTGTCAACGAGGTGAATTGAAAACCATGAAGTGGATGATCAGATTTAGACATAAAAATCAACAACCTAATCAAAAGAAGAGTTGATAAATATTTGAAATTTTGTTTCGAGATCGTTGACAAAGTGTCATCAAATCACTGATCAATATGTTACGCAAGTAGATATTTGCTCTGTTTCAGGGAGAGAGCTGCAGCAGATACCTCTTGGATGCAGGAGTTGGAGAAAATTCTAGCAAAGGCTCAAAACATTGAGTACCACTTGAAGGGGCAGAAAAAACATCTTAGACAAACCTTGGATCACATTTCTGAACAGTTGCAGGGCTGATCAGTTAATGATCCGTTGCGCAGTACCACATATTTTGTGATGATATGCTTTCTGGACTGTTCATTCAGGTTAACTTACAGAACAGAATGCTATCCTAAATATTGTTCAGACTTTGTGGTGTTTGAGGATATTCTATTTTGTAGAACTGTAGAATTGGTTTATCTCAGAAATAAATATGTTATACATTTACACTTATACCAAATATTTGTAATGTCATGATTTTCCTATGCCAGTTGAAACACAGTCTTGAACTGCAACAAAAACTGTGTAGAATGATCAACAATATGCAAAACAGTAACACCATGCTTAACAGTCACGCCATACTACGACAGTGGTCATAGACAAAGTCAAAGCATCCTCACAAATAGGGGACATCTGAGGGCAGGGAGCAGTATTGCAGAAGGTAAGAGTGGCATTTATTGTTGGCCAATATCAGCATGATTTCCCAGGCCAACGTTATAGAGCAGATGTGCTGTTCAACATCTCTTGAAGAAGTCCAAAGAACCCTCCATTGCCCTCTATGTCCCTCACTGCATCTTCTCGTTACTAAGTGACTTAAGTGTTACAAATCTGGACTTCACCACTGACCAGGATGAAGGACATTTGTTGTGACTATTGTTGGAAATTGCCATAACTACCAATCAAAATACAAAAAATAGATCATGAATGTTTTTTTAGTGGTGCTAATGTTGACTGTATCTACAAATATAGCAACTACAAACCCAGGTTTGTTGGTGCACTGTAAGTGGATATTTGTCAGTAAATTATGTCATACAGCATTTGCTGAAGTGTTACATATCATCTGAACTTAATTACTGGTCAGGGTGAAGGACAATTGACTTGTTGGATATTACTGCAACTGCTAATATCAAGTATTAATAATACATTATGGATATCGACATTGGTAGTGGTAATGTCGACTGTATTTACCAATTTATCGACTGTAGCTCCTTGGTGTAAGTGGATATCTGTCAGTGATGTATTTTAAATTCTTGAAAATCCTGCCAATACAGTATACCTTCACTTCTAGATGTTTTTGGCAATGCTTTCAAAGACAGGTGTGAGGATAGATTATGCATAGCTAACTGAGACAGATTTTGCCAAGTAGTGTCCCTTTCAACATGTTTGACACATAGTCAGCAGTGCACTGTAGACACAGTAAGTCATCTTTTTATGTTGAAGCTGTGACTGAAAATGTTTCCCAAGACCCACTGAGCTCTTCACGGTTCAAGCTATTCATCAAACCCCCATCCCCAGGAAAACAATTCTATAATTTCTTTATTTCAGGATTCAACCAGAATTTGCAGTGCAACATTAACAGGTCTATATACATCATTCTAAAGTGTGTATAAATTATATGAATGTTAAATGATACAATATTTTCACTAGATGTTGCATTTGTGTTTTCATTTGGTTGTAACATGTTATCATGCCTACTTTACTTTGGATTACTTTGGATCGGACATGTTTGCAGTAGCATTGAACACTCCATGGAAACCATAGGGAATATTGGCAGGAACCATTGCTCTCGCCAACTCCTGGAAGGTCTTTGCGTCCAACACAAGCAAGAATGCACTCTTGTCCTGTCAACACACAAAGAGAATTACTCACTCACCTCTGCTTTGAGAAAGTTGATGTAATGCCAAAAATGCTAATGGTTGAAGGGCGTTTTATTTCTATTATCTCACCGAGCTGTAGTGCAACACTCAGCAGAACAACATAACATTATGTAGGAGATGAAATGACAAGTCAGATGTGAAGTCAGGTTACCTACTTGTGTCCCTCGTAGTCAAAGTATGAATTACAGTACTTAATTTTGTTTTACTGACTTCTAGACTTTAATTTGTGTGCCACACATCGATAAATCGGTTCCATATCATGGTGCCATCAATGTATAATCAAGGATCTCTAGATCAACCCAAGAAAAAATGTTAAGTACAGGACTATATGAAGGAAGTACGGGGAATCAGCAGAGATGTTGCATTGTGGGGTTGTGTTGTTGAGCAGCTCCATGGAAATATAACACTATACTGAATTTCGAATTATGCAGAACTTTTTGTTTATTGTTCCTGTTTATTGTTCCTGTCTTAAAACTGTTGCCGGTTGTATTCTAATATATGCAAGGTGTACCAGAGTAAAAGGAGCAGCAACTTAAATTCAACTGACCTCATTTGGAGTGATAACTACCGACAAGATGACCCCATCATCTTCCCCCATTGCATCTGGAGAGGGTATGAAGATTGGCTCAGATGGGTAATAACCTGCCTCCTCCCAAACCTATGACACAATTCTCCAAGTGAATCTTTGGGGGAATTGAGAGTCACAAACATCCCCAGACTGTATTACTCTTAATTGCAGTCGATTGCTGTGCTGTCATCTGAGCCACATAGATCCATAGATAGATTAAATTCTGGCAGGCTAGGGGTTTTGCTTGTTTTGTTTTTTGGCTAAATTTGCTCTGTCTTTAAATTGCCTCAATGGTGGCGTGAGATCAGTGCTTAGTCAGAGTTACAGGATTTTGCATCTCATTAGACCCACGGAGCATGACTTAAGTTGTCAATGCTGCGAAGCATAACAACAATGATACTTTTAGACTTACAGTCATGTGTTTGTCTTTAATATCCATCTTGATGAGGGCATCTCCTACCAGGTGTCTGAATCCACAGCCATAGAAGTAACGGTACGGGTGAGTGTTGTACTTGGCATAGTTGATCTGTGGGAACTCCAACCCCCCATATTTGTGGAGACTCTCACCATGAAGCTCCTCAAAGGTACAATAAACCTACAAACAGAAAACAGTAAGGCAATGCCAGACATCTGGCATGCGCTCATGAAATTATCATCCAGTGATGAAAGGGCATTTATGTCTCAGATATGATGAATGAAAATGTAAGTATTCATCATAGCGTTTGGGTGTTTATTTCACAAAAAACAATAGATACAGCTTAACATGTTTCATTTTTGGTGGCAGCCTTATCACGACAGTCAAGAACAGAGTAGCGCCAACCAGTGTGCCGCAGCACACTCATGTGCCATGAGAGGTCATCAGGTGTGCCACAGGACAGGCACCTCCCTCCCCCGACGACAACTCATGGACGGACGTGGCGAGATAGGTACACGCGCCCTCGCCCCCTTTGCGGGTGTGTCGTGAAATTTTTTACAATGTTTATATGCGCCGTGGCTGAAAACATGCTGGGAAACACTGGCCCAGAAACCCCTCTCCCCAGCCACTTCCACCATCTCATGTCATCAATTCTTATTTCCCTTGCCTTAACTCTGTCAGGGCCCTCCACTGACAGAGTTAGGGTAGTCAGAGTTGTCACAAGAGACTGAAGGTTGGGTTAGGGTTACAGTTACAGTTAGTTGAAATCCTGTCACTGACCCAAGGAGAGGAGACTCGAGACTGGACTGGTGCTGGAGGGATTCCAGTTTGCCCCCTGACCATTGCTGAAGTGCCTTTGAGCAAGGCTCCCAACCACCACTCTTTCTTGTCTTAGAAGCAGCCTCTGCATTCTGAACTTATTGCATGGCATTTTTGTAATGATCTGTGTGTATTAGCATGTGCAGGTATAGTGCATGTGTGTATCTAAAAAGATAAGATGATCCAGAGTGCAAATTGTGAATTTCCCCTTGCAGATTGAGAGAATATGTTTCTTCTTCTTCCTCTGCAGAATACGTATGGTGAAATTACATTCCTTAACGTATTCCTTTCAGTTTATTGCTTTAAATGAGATCAGTAGCTCCACATACCCACTTTGAATAGTGTGAGCAAGTTGTATACCTCCTTCCTAAGACATTGGAAGGTTTGCCAGAAAGAGCTGAAGGAATGTTTTCCTGCATGCTCTCACCAAACAAGTCCCATACCTGAGATTTTGCCTTAGCAGCTACCACTTGGCCTGCCAGCATCAGTGGTTGGCCTCTTGAGACCCATAGACCAACCATGCTCTCAAAGCTTCTTTCACCTGAATACTTGGTTACCACCCTTAGCTGTGGGAAACAAGGTCCATGTGAGCTGGAAATTACACCTGGTGTTCTAAGCACGCCCTCACCACTCAATTGCGCTTACCAGGTCTGCATGGCATTCTTTCCCACCATCTGATCCAGCTCACAACCAGATGACAATGAGATTATTACAATACTTTGAGTATGCTCAGCGTCAGGCCTGTGGCCTAGAATGTGCTGATGCCACATGTGCTGATGGGTAAACTTTTGTTCCAAGATGGTCCAATAACTGAACACTGCTCAGGTTCAGACAGGTCAGGTGGCGCCTCCCAACCACTCAGTTACATTGACAGGACTTGCTCCATGGCGGAGGACCAATAATCTTATGGGCCAAATACAAGGACAATCCGTGTACGATTCGTTCTTTCGATTTTCGTTTGAAAAACGGAAACAAAAAGAACAAAAAACCACTTCCGTTTTTTGATATTCGTTTGGCAAACGAATATCGAAAAGCAAAACCCGCTTCCGTTTTTGGTTATATCGTTTTTCAATCAAAATCAAAAAATGAAAAACAAAAATTGGAAAAAAGGCCCGTTATTTCATTTTTCATCTTCCGGCTCGGATCGAAAACACGAAATGGAAAAACGGGACTGAATTGGATTTTATTCTTTCATTGGTCCGGTTTACGTGACCCGGAAGGTTGGTGATGAGCAGTACTTTAGCCACAGTAGGATCTCCTTAACAGCTCTTAGCCAGGCCTCTTTGTGTCAGGAGACATTGAAAATTAAAATCACCACCCAGTGAAATTTAATGTTTACTGACATAGTCTGAAACCTTAATTTATGCATTTATCACCACTCAACTGAACTATTGAGGCAGCCTCTCTCTGGTCTTATCTAACTACCGCTTCTCCAAAAGCGTCCAGTATAGATCCTGATGGATGGACAGACTGCGTCTTTGCACTGCAGTCAGATAACTACGCAAAATATTCAAGATGATGTAATTTATGTTCCATGCAGAACCACACATTATGTTGAGTGGCTCTGAAGAAGAGACCTCCAGCAGTAGAATCTTTCTTACCAGTAGTACTGCCTTGAGTGGCTGCCTACCTTGTTTTTGGAGATCCTCACAGCGCATGCTGTGCTGTTAAAGCCGGTGTTCAAGTTTTGCCCAAATGGTGTATTATCATTGATATTCAGAGGAAAGACAAAGCGCCTCGGGAAAACTCTGGCCATAGTATTATATACCTTATGGAAAGTAAAAATTTGGATGAGCACAAGACTAAAATCAGGGAGTCTTAGTCAGCCAAACACAGCACCACATTGAAACAAACTAGTATGATAGCAAAATAATACGACAGACAAAATAATTTGATAACTGTGCTATAAAAACACATTATTTAGAAACCAAGGTGGTTTTACTTAGTTGAGAGCATAGGGCAAAGGCCCGCTTATGTAAGTGTCAAAAATATAGCAAAAAAATAGAGCTGTGTGGTTGGTTTCGAGGATACTGTGTGTTAAGTATGATATAACATAATGATATGTCATAAGAACCCAATTTGATGGTCAGGTGACTGAGCTGACCATGGCAAATATGTAAAGAAGAAGATAAATAGGGGAAGATGGGCTTTTGATTAATATAGTGAGTGAATTACACTACAATTCTAATGGCTCTATATTAGGTACATGGTATATACACATCATATGACTGACCTCATCAAGGGCTTCCCCACTCCTTCTGAGGTTCTGTATAGTGTAATTACTGATTGCCTTGCCATCATCTGCTGCACACAGATCCATTATCAGAAAGCTTTCCTCCTCATAGGCATTGATCTGGTGGAATGTTGACATGGGATTGGCGATGTATTTGACGGAATGTAACTAGGATAGCAAGATAAGAGAAATTTAGAGACAAAACAAAACAAAACAAAACAAAACAGTGTCCAGATGAAACGCTTGGCCAGTATGATTAACCAAAACTGTTGATATCTTTTGTTGTATCTTTTGCTGTTATATTGTTGTCTATTTCTTTTGTACTGGAGCCGCATTGTACAATCTTGTAGAGTGTGACCATTGGTAACATTTGATCAAAATGTATTTCCAGTCCCCAATGCGCAAAAATCCGGACAAATGTGAATTAGTGATATGGAAGAATCATCTCATACAACTGAGCATCACCTTTCCAGTTTGCTTGTGAATTACGTGGAATATAGTGTCAAGGTTTGAGTCCCAGTAGAGCCCATCATGGATGCTCTTCCCATTGAATTTGCCCATAACAATTTTCAACAGATCCATTTTGATGGGCTGCTCAATGAACACTATGTAGTTCTCAGTCATAGCTGTAATGACAGAGTTATATTATGGTTGGTATACTGGCATTTTAATCCAAATGGTTCAGTGACAATAATCTACATTTACACCCAATAACAATCTCAATGTTGACAGCAAGCTGGGTTCATACCTACTCCCAATGACATTGAGAGAAATTGTTAATTGTTGGAATTTCACAGTCCTTTGCTATAATAACTGTAATTGTCGTGCTTCCAAGCATAGAACGTTAAATGGTCTGTGGTCTGCTTACCAAAGCTGTGGTAGTAGGAGGGTTTTGTTTTGTGCAGGGAGGGAATTGAGCAGATAATTTCTGCACCCTCAAGGGTTGCCATGTTTGTTTTCTTTGTTGGAGGCACACGAATTATATTATAATGTGCACCTGCTCGTATAGAGAAGAAATTCGTTCATTGGGGATGTTTGTGGGGTTGGAGTAGCCTTTTCATTTACAGGCCCTACAACATGAATTAACTGATCTTCCAGAGTACCTTTATGCGAGTATGAATTTCCCATGTTGTATGTACTGCCATCATGGTCATAGTGAGGGTGTGCTGTCGCTCCATTGACAGCAATAAACTTGCTCCAATCTACCTGATTAGATGACATGAATATATGTTAAGACGAATCAAAGTTGTAAATTTAGTTGTAAAGACCTGCAGTTTTTTAGTTGATATAGCAAACTACATGTGGTACTACAATTGAATGGTGTGGTACTTAAAGCCTTAATATCACCACCACATATGCTCTCTCGCACTCTTCTCCCCCTATCCTCCCACCACACACAATAATTAAAACACATAATTTCAATAAGAGAAGACTGCACCTGAATATACATTACCTTTCTGATTGACTGCAGAGTCTCAGGGTCAACTTTGTGCATGACATTGGTTTCTGAACTCACATAATAATCACCTTTGTAAGTCACAAAGCTCACATTGCCATTATCTGTTGGCTCTAAGAAGGACAGCAGAAGCAGCCAGTGTTAACATAACAGACATCTAACAATTTCATCATTAGCTTTTCTTGATAGATTACTCACTTGGAGATTCAAACCTGCACAAGAAACGCTGAAAAAAGTTTTTACAGGGGTCAGGCATGGCTACAGTACCAAACTCTGACACAACTATGCGATTGTTTCCCTTGTTGGCAAGGAAACTATCACTGGAGAGGAAACAGCTTTTGTAAGTAACATGTCCCTCCGCGATTTTGAATTGGTGCAGCAGCGCCATTCCATCAAACCAGTGGTTAAATCTATTAAGGAGAGGGAGGACAAAAATAAGAAGGTGAAGCATCTTCAAATTTTCCAGTTACACAGCATGTGGTAATCAATTACAGTGTAGATTAGATGAGTCATTTTAATATCTGCAGTGTTGATTACAGTCAATCTTAGTTTTGACCTATGTTTAGCACATTGAACACTATACGTCTGCCACAAATTTTGAATCATTTCTGCCAGCCATTGAGAACCTGAAGCAACCATCAAATCTACAACCGGACCTACTGTATGTCAGTACTATACCTACACCTTTTCTCCACACTCTCACATAATGCTGTCCCATACAAAGCTACATCAATGTCTTAGAATTAGAGATGTCCGATAATATTGGCCCACCGATATTATCGGCCCGATATTAGCATAAAAATGTCATATCGGTATCAGATTTTTTTGCTATAGAACCGATAATATAAAAAACGATAAAAATGAAATAATGCGTGCGTTACACCGAAATAATGCCTATGCGCTCCTGAAGCGTTTACCGGCGCACATAACGGTATCGGCTGATATCGGTATCGGAAAATTGAGAGTTGGGCAATATCGGCATATCGGATATCGGCAAAAAAGCCTATATCCCTACTTAGAATGTTTCTTCCACTCACCTCTGGTTTCCAAACTCAAATTTTCCAGGCCCATTTCTCAGGAGGTTTCCATTGATCCAATCTGGGAGATTTCCAATAATGTTGGCGCTGATCGATTCAGGGATGTCCTCCACTGAACTCACAATCTTCTCAATACATGGCAGATAATGTTCGCCTGTGTAGTTATTGATTCCAGCAGACTCAGATTTCTTATGTGCTGCAGTAAAAGATTGTCGTAACGACACTGCCAGCATTGAAATGCTACTTGTACTGTGTATATAGCAATCTACTGTATGAGGAATTGGAATTAGAATTGAGAAGTTGAGTGCAAAAACTTGCCTGTTATCTGCTTACCACTCTCTTGATCTCTCAACGTAATCATGGCGGTAGATTTGTTTCTTCGGTGAGCACCACTTGCCGTTTAACAAACTCTGCACTCTGCTTTATATAAGTACTGGGAGTGGCACGACCCCAAAAACAAACTGAACTTGTGAAACAAACTGACACAGATGCTTGTGTAAGCAGCTGGAAAACAGAAGTACTTTGTGATCACAAGATAAGTCAAGTGGTAATTTATTCTCTCAGATAATCTACTATCTGCTTAACTTTACTACCTACTGCTTGACATGGTCCCTGCGAAAGCACTTATCCGTATTTGCATGTGGGGAAGTTGTTTCTTGGATAGATTTGATAATTTAGCAGTCTCTTTCTTTCTTCTAATTTGTGATGGACTGCCTGTTAAAGCACTTATCGTTATTTTTTGGATGGATAATAACTGATACACTGTAGATATTTAAAAATATTTTTGATGTTAGCAAGCTTTTGTGGTTTAGAGATAACAAATTCACTTTAATTTCTGCAATACATTTCCAGCTCCATGTTTTGGCTCAAAATGCAGCACAATGTCAAAAACAATATCACGGTTCTGTTAGGATAGAGTGAAATCAGGATCAGGAAATCTGTATTGTCATTACAGCAATTTAAGTGGTGTAATGAAATTAAGGTGCAAAGTTCCGGCGCATTCAAAAACGCTATATAAAAAAAAAAAGAAAATATACGTACAGAATAAACACATGCAGTAAGTGTATACAGTATTAACAATATAAATAGTTGCAGCAATGATGGAATGAGAAAGATTTTCCTAAGTGTTCTTATTGCACACGCTTATTGCACAAATGCCGCACGATTTCAAACCACAATGATTAACCTGCTAAAAACTTTGGTTGCAAAGTTGATTTTAAACTAATTTTTGGCCACTTATGACAGCTGAATATGTGCCGATGCTTTGGGTTCATCATTATCATAATCCACTCCTCTTGTGTGTTAAAGGTAAATCAACAGATTTGGATGGTGATCACATTGTGATTTACCTTTGTAAAGATGTAGCATGTTAGCATTTTTGCAATTAAGTACAATTAGAGGGGTTGTTGATTTGATTTGTAATAGTCAGAAAAATGTATCTGACAGGGAAATCCTCTACTGCAGAATTGAAAAAACACATGATGTGATGATTTTTGAATGTTAATGATAATACACCATTGCAGTGATTGATGATTTTGAGATGTGGGGATGGTACTCCAGCTAAAATTATTTTCTTGTTTTTATGAAATTGCATTCCATTTACTGTATGGGGCATGAAATCATACCTGAGAGCTCCTACCAGCTTTCAGGAATCAGGAATCTTTCATTGTAATTGCAGCAATTGAATTGTGCAATGAAACCAAGATGCTGAAATCCAGTGGAAAGGAAAAGAATGAGGGAAAAAAAGAATTAGAATAGATCTATGTACAGAAGAAATATATACAGGCAATATATACAGTGTAAATATTGGTATACATAGCGATATAGATAACAGCAGCTATGATGAGGTGGGAAGAGTTGACCTGAGTGTTTTAAGTAAACCGGAGTGTTCTTAACTTAGTATTTACCATTAATTGATTTCTAATACTGTTGAGATGACCTATTTGACCTCTTTTTACCCAAACAAGCATGGCTCAGACTTACTCAAATCAATGACCGGGCGTTGAAAGGAGGAATATGACATTGTCTGGAAGAAGAAGGCTCTGGTGACCCTACCTGGGGTGTAGTTGAGCTATTTCCTGTGCGGAGGTACCCTGGGCCATGCCCTTGTGGGACTTCCACTCCATGTTCACTTTCCATTTCCAATTAGTTTGAGCACCTGTTATCCATTGGGGTTAATTGAGTAGTGCTGAATTCTTTCTTTTGGTTTCAAAGGTGGTCAAATTGTTTTTGCACTTGATGGGTTCTGAACGCCCTGTTGCCTCATATCCTGTGCCTGTCTCTGCCCTTAATGGGATCGGGATGTCTGCGTGTCTGTTCTTGATTCTGTTCTTGATTCCTGTGTTTTGGTTTTTCCCTGAGGTATGGATCTCACATTTAATCTGTTCAAAAACAGACAGACCCTGGTTTTTGCCATAGGGTCGAATCCTCATGTTCTGTGCCTGCCTGTCTGCCAGTTTTTGCCCTTGTCTGGATCTGCATTCTGTTTGCTCTAATGGACCAATGGCAAATAAACACCACCACTTAACACACCCCTGCTCTGCATTCGATTCCTGCCCCAAGAACCCCGACACACATGGTTTAAACACAGGACTCTACATGCAATAAATCATGAGAAGCCTCTAACTGAATTTACGCAGAAAGTGCAACCAACTACACAAGGAAGAAGAAGAAACACTTCAGTGAGTTTGATGTCCATCTGAGTCTTTAGAATGCCTTGTATGGATGCTGAGTGTGTATATAGATTTTCCAACTTCATTCAATCCACAACCCATAATCAGAGCCATTTGTGCTATTTTTGTGGTTTACTTGAGATGTTCCGTGTTTCTTTTTCCAGCACACGTGTGATGTCACCAGAGAATCAGTCATGAGCAACACTGCTGTAAGGGTAATGCACTGTAACAGATAAATGCCAGTGGGAAAAAAAATCATGTAATGTGTATCCCAAACAGGAGTGTCAGGATGACGATAAACCCAATTCAATGTTTAATTCTTAGAGCAGAGACTGGAGTTTGCCTTGTATACTCTTTATACAAAAGCATCACTGCCATTTGTCATTTTATATGGTGCCAAATGCATTCAAGCATTGTACTTATTGTACAGAGTGAATGTGGGAGGTGGTCTGAGGGTTCACTACAGGAGAGTTTTCACACACGGTCATTAGACATACAATGATATCTGTGAAGATTAGATTATCATTGGACCACACTGCTGAAACAGCGATTTGATTTTCAGTCATAGTTTCATGTTTCCCATGGATGAGATAAACATTAATTTCTCCCTGCCTGAAAAGTGCAGTGATTGCCACTTTGGTAATTCATACAACATTGTCCAATTTCTCAACTAATTTATATCATTTATCTATCACTAACCTGTCACACCTCCACAGTGGATCATGTGTGTGGGTTATGTTTTTATTTTTTTCTTCAAACGGTGGAGCAATGTGCCATTTAAACAAGTGTGAGAAATTTTAAGCAATGAATATAAACTGTGCACTGAGGCCAACTGAGGGTCGGGTCAAATCCCAGCTTGGGGCCTCACCGTGTGCAGCATACTCTCCCTGTATTCTCCCTCCCTCTCCAGTTTAGACACTAGATGCAATTTCACTGTCTGGCAAACCAATACAAATCCCTCTTGAATTCTGTCCTGTCACATAGCTCATCACAAACTTCTTCTGTCCTCGCTAGCAGTAGCATGGTTTACAACAGTTGCATCATTTCCACTGTTCAACTCTTTTTATGTTCATTAACAGCCACAAAACCACACAGTTTTAATGCTTTTCTGATGCCTGCCACCTTGCCTTGTTGACCTGACCTTGAAAATGATGCTGGGGAACACAACCTCCTCCCACTCCTTGATACATTTGGTGACTCAGTTTAGCAGACTTCATTGTTTGCCAACATCCATCAAAGAAGAATGTAGTTACAATTGTAGACGAGGTTAAGGAAATGACTGAGACCAGACCTAGCCAAGCAGGTAGTCAAGCTGCATAGGGAACCCGGAGACACTGTTTCTGACCATAGACCACATTAAACCCTGGATTTTGGACAGAGTTCTATTCATGCCTGGGTCCTTCGGTCAGTCTCTACTTCGATTTCCATCCTCTGAATAATGGATAGACTTCACGGATATATAGAGGAATAGAAACTCCCCTTCACGGCCTCTGGTCTTAGGAGCCGGTTCCCCAGAGACAGCAGCTGTTGTGAGAAGAAAACGTTGGGGATAGCTTTGCTTCTTTTTGCTACAGTATACTCATCAATTGTTTCAGATCCTTTTTCATTTCCGCAATTTCTGTTCTGCTCCTGAATTTGCCCGGTTACTGCTCATTATCGTGTTTTCCACTGTAACCTGTTCAAAATTCGTGCTGTTCTCAGGTTTATGGTTGAATTTTTGATTGTATATTTTTGAGGAATATGTGTGAGATGTGTGTTTTTGCCTGTACTTGCAATATGCGGGGAATCCTGCCAGGATTCTGTGTGATACTGATGAGTGTGTAAGTTTACTGAAGACAATAAATGTCATCAAAGATAGACTATCCTTTACTCAGACTTTCAAGTTTTGTTCATAAACTGGTCCTCACCTCTTTATGTTAATATTAATTCATCAATACATTCTATACATATCTCATTGTGAATGATACTAAACATACATTACTTACTCAGATTTGGTTTTGTTTTTTTTCTAAATTGTTTTGTTCTTGTTATGTCTAAATGTTATTTATTACCATTTCCAATGGTTGCATCAGTTATTGCTGTTCAACACTGAAGTCAAGCATTTGCCTATCACAGGGGTCAGCAACCCAAAATGTTGAAAGAGCCAAAGTGGATCAAAAAAGCAAAAAACAAATCTGTCTGGAGCCGCAAAAAAATTTAAAAGCCTCATATATAGCCTTATTAATGAATCGAATATTTATTCTACACTTCTATACAGCATCTGAAAACATCAAGAATACATGTGTCATATTCATCCTCCCAGAACAACCATATTAAAAGAAAAAATGTATATTTCCCCCCCCATCTTTTTTCATTTTCATACGTTTTTGATTATGCTGTGTGGAGCCACTAGGACGGTGCTAAAGAGCTGCATGCGGCTCCCTAGCTGCGGGTTGACGACCCCTGGTCTACCACATGGTCTGCTAACTTCAGTGAAATGATTGGTTGACATGAGTCATGTAACACTGTGGCCACCAGTGAAGGATCACATAGAGGCTACAAGTGCGCATTTTATCCCCGACTGTGAGAGTGTTTTCAGCACAGGGTGCAGCCAGGATGACATACTCTGACTGTTCGACCTTTCTTAGACTGTCTTTATTGTTTTTTTATCTGCTGGGAATGAAGTCAAACAGAGTTTAACCAATGCCTGGGACAATCATCTATGGCTTACAGGTTTCCAGATAACATATGCCCCAACTCTCAACTCAGCATTTAAGAGGACAAGCCCGCAGTCACACCCACCTCACGATGAAGTGTGTAATTGATAAAATAAAATCCTTTGCATCTTCCTCCTTCACCCCTCTGTACTTAAACTTAAAAGGGAAGGCAGATCACCAGCTGTGAAAAGTATCGCTAAGAAGCATCTTGGCTAGAAGTTAAACTTGCTTACTCTATAATAAATAAAAGTTCCCATTAGAATTTCATGCATGTTGATCTGTTGTTTTATAATTGCCAGTAAGAGGTAAGATGCATCATTTACTGAAGGTACTTGTTCTGTCCCACCTCCTCTTTCACTGACTTTTGGCAACATTCAGTATGTGTCATTGGGTTGGGAAGCTTTAGCAGAATATTTTTGAATGCGACTGTGACTGAAGTGGGGTCAAGTTTTTTCTTCTCCCACACTAACAGATTTTTGTGTTGATTTGCAATGCCAATTGTAACAGATTGGTGCAGACCATTGCCTTCTCCAACTTTGATAAATCAAAGACACATGTCAAAGATATGTGCTCCTAACACAACATCAAACTGTTAGATTTTAGTCGGTTGACACTTGATTTCAAACTTTAAATCTCAAAAGTAATATTCACAGGAAATTGTGCATCCTCACAACCTGGCCGCATAGTACACTCCGTGTCATCTTCATTCCTGTCCACATATTGCACCTATTCCACAAACTAGAAAATTTCACTTTGATTTTCCTCACTTTTTACGTATGAGAAGTTCAGAAAAAAAAGCAGATTGAATCAAAAAATCTGAGTCAGTCAGTTAGAGATGAGTCATACACACATATTTGTATGTTTTAACATACATACATTAATATACATACACACGTACATTAAGTTTGTTGCTTGCCTTTGACTCATCAATGACCATACACCTATTCAATCCAGACAGCCAAACATACCCTGTAGTGGATGACCATTTGCAGAATCTTTTTGGTTGGCATTTGGTGCTTTGCTCTTGGGCACCTTGACCCTTCCTAGGCAATGTGGCTAGCTCCCTATAGTCATGCGTCCCACCTCTGCCACAGACGTTAACCAGCCACTCACAAGTCCATGAGCTTCATCCTTTCGGAGGTGTCTCCTGCTGCATCAATCACCAATCAACAGATCAGCTGTTTGCACCAAAACACCATGTTACATCCACATACTGTGACCTTACATTTGTGCATTTCAAATGGACAATAATCTTATAATAAAAGGGATAATAAAAGGGAGGACATTACTATTTGATTGATAAATTTGAGAGGTTTTGTTTGATGGATGATGAAGTCTGACAGCTGCACGAAATAAATATTTGTGGTTGTGCGAGGTTAAAGGTGAAAGCAGTAATCTGAAAAGTTATGTCACATCTTAAGTATTACAGAAGAGGAAAAATTAGTTGACAGATGCAGTTCTCATCAAGGAGCTGCAACGGCACAACAGCACATATAGCGGTGCATTCAAGTTTATTTTGTCCTCTGATGCTTAGAAAACAGGGAAAGCAACAAAATTTGGAACATTTGTGCAAATAGTGTTAAATTAGCACAAAATCTTAGTTCTTGTGTGCTTTTGGTTCCCCATGTTACTAATAGTGGGTTCTCAACAGCTGTGGAAATGTTTCGGTTCCTTATCGTCAACCAAAGCCAGTTTAAGAGGAGTTTGAAGTCCATCAAGGCCAATGTCTGCAGAGGTCTGGGTGAGGCAAAGAGGGATGTCATAGATACCCATGGCCCCTCTCCTGCCAGAGGGAGGGAGAAAGCACTCCTGCGCAGTTCAAAAGGTAAGTGGTAGTGGTTGTGGTGGTAGCACTAGTAGTAGTCGTGGTCGAAGTAGTCGTAGTAGTAGGAGTGTTTCACTTAAAACGTTAGAAAGAAATAGACAAAGAATGCCAGAAAGAGGGACAAGGAAATATGCGTGTGTGTGAGAAAGTTTTGACACGAGCCGAAGTTTACAAATCACATAGCTGAGGAATACCCAAAACGTGATGCTTTTTGTTAAAGTGACATGCTGATTTATGTTTTGACTCCGATGTCACTTATTTCTTCGTCTGAAAAGACAAGACAGTGATATATGACAATAATCAAAAACCAGTATGACAGCTGACTTACCGGTGAAGAAGTCCATTGATATACTACTCAAAATTCTTATTCTATTAAACTTCCTCTTTGTTGGTGTGTTCTACACGGAAGTCACGTGGAGTGAAGGATTAGATTACGCACGTGTACGCCGGGAAAACCTCAGAACGTCTCACGTACAACACCCAAGTGAGTACCTATCCAAGTGAGCATATATCCCACTCAGTACCGTATTTATGTGGTATTTGGTCTGTTTAATTCAGAGCCATTGAGTCATTTCGCCTCCATGCTGTTGGGTGCCTTAAACATTAACTAGTTATTTTGATACCAACGTCGAAACACAAGTATGTTTTCTTGTCTTAGGAACTAGGGATGTCCGATATTGGCTTTTTTGCCGATATCCGATATGCCGATATTGTCCAACCCTCAATTAACCGATACCGATAACAGCCGATACCGATATGTGCGCCGGTAAACGCTTCAGGAGCGCATAGGCACTATTTCAGTGTAACGCAAGCATTATTGTATTTTTATCGTTTTTTATATTATCGGATTTTAAGCAAAAAAATCCAATACCGATATTAAATTTTTATGCTAATATCGGGCCGATATTATCTCTATTAGGAACGCTTCCTTAGCTGTTGGCGTGGTTGTTTGTGTGAATTAAGTTACTTCATATTTAGGCTGCAGCTCTAAAAATCTTGACAAAAACATCCATGGGCTGATGCGCATGGACAGTGCTTCGTCCCTGTTTGAAATCATGTGATTGGCAAAGTTTTCACGCAGCGTAGCCTTGTGCCTAGTTAGTCCACAATAAGATTTGAATGAACCAGTTTAGTTGGAGTATCTGATCCCTCCTTCCATGGTTACAGCTGTTGGCAGATGGAGGTATGTAGAATTAAGAGTGGACTTGGACTTCTCCATCATCTGACCCTTTTCCTAGGGCTTCATTGATTATTTATCAACTGTACGTTGATAAATGATAAATGTGCACATGTATCACGTACGCACCTCTAAAACAAACTTGTGCGTAGAAACGTGTGTAAACTTACTCACACCTCTGACCCCCGGGGGGGGGGGCACCAGATAGTAATCTCGCCTAGGGCACTAAATTAGGTAGAGCCGGCCCTGTGCACAAGCATGAAGTTTGTAAGGATCATATGCGGCATTGTGCAGCCGCAAGGACCCTGAGGCTTAGGGCTAATAAATCGGGAATAGGAATCTTTATGGTCAATACAACGATTCTCATTGTGTACCGAAATTATGGTGAGTGCTGAGTTCTGGCGCATTTAAAAAAGGTATAGAAGGGAAAGCAACAGAGTGCAGCTGTAGCCTCAGTTCATCGACTAGGGATCTGACGTTGGATTGATGCAAATTTAACCTTAAATCCTCAGATTTGATATGCTGTATGTGAAAGTCATGTTAGGTAAGAAGCTACTCTATTGAGCCATTGGTCCAAGACCAATAGATTCATTGTCGTAAGTGAATAGAAAAGCCACGCCAAGTATGATTGTTCTCCAGTTTTGGGGAACTCCTACTTTTTAGGAAGTTGAGTGGATTCTTCACAGTTTCTGTATTTTTACCTCTTGTGGGCATGGCTAAACTCTCAAAAACAGTTTTGTGTATACCACATTAGAAAGAGAGGTTAGCTTGCCCCAGGGCGCTCTGAATTAGCTCGATTTTGTGGAAGTGTCAATAGGGATGTATGTGTTGCTTTTGTGATACTGATGCTCCTCACGCTGGGTTTTCAGACCCCTGTTGTGACATTAACAGGCACCATTAAAATGATTAACAGGTTGACTTGATGGCTTCTGAAAGTGATCGCACACTTCAGTTTGCTGGCATGGTTGGAAATTCATTCAACTTTCAAGGTACGGTCATTGTGATGACAATGTGCTGCCACATTTTTCACTAAATCAATGTTTTTGAAGAGTAGGATGATTTAACCCTAACTAAATGATTTAACTACTAAATACATAAAGGATGTCTTTCTAAATGTGCTGTCTTTTTCTTCAACCACTCGACACCAGTTGGGGTGCCAGGCACAGGTATTTTGTTTGTATTTGTGTTGCTTATGCTTTGTCCCCAACTATTTCATTTAGGCATTGATTTACTCAATATTAACATTGCTTGAGTGTTTTTTACATTAATGTACAGATTTTGAAATTGACACTTTCAAAAGGCTGAATGATTCCTCAATAAACTGGATTAAATGCCGTGACGGAAACTTCCTGGTTGTCCATTCTGAGGGCCGACTTCAGTTTCAAGACTTGAATAAGCAGCAACGATGCCAGGCTGGTAAGTTGTGAAGTGCAACTAGATAGTAGTATTTTTTGTTCTTGCCACCAGACGACATAGTTGCTGTATTCCAAACACATACTGTTATTGACAGGATTTTTTTCCTTTTCAGAATGCAAATTTATCATCTGTCCTTATGACAGAAACCATCCAGTGGAGGGGATGGCCGTCATGCTGGTTGCCATAAAATCTGATGAGAGGAAAGTGGTGTGCTGTAATTTGGAAGGTGAAATTTATGCTGAGAAATGGGTGAATATTCACTCCACATAATGTGTAGACACTACAATTGCAATTGGATGCAGCATAGCTGCGGAGATTTGCCGCCCCAGAGCAACTGCATGGCACCACATGTACATATTAGACTGAAACAGGCTTTTGAAGTCATTCAAGTATGCACTAAGTATACACAGAACTAAAGGTCGTTGCATTCAGACTCAGTATAGCACAGCTGAATATAAAGTGTACGGAAATGTAGGCACATATACAGCAACAAGAAAGCACTGCATTCATTTAAAATGTGCAGCAATGTACAACAATTGTCTGTTCAAGAGGTAAGCTGTCCGATGGCCTGGGGGAAAACAAACATTAATAGCTCCTGGTCCTGCACCATAGGCCAACAACAAAAACAGTGTGTGTGGGGCTGAGAGGATTCACTGATGTTTCAGGTTTAGCACAGGCAGCGCTGTGATGACATGTCCTGAATGGAGGGAATTGGTACCAATGATTTTCCTCACAATCCTCACCTCTCTTGTCACACTCCAGTCAGATGGTACATACTGTATGGGCGTATCTAAGCATACCAGCTCAGGTCAGTTTGCTATGGTGACAGAAGAAGCTTTAAACAACATTATTGAAGGCAAGCATGTCTTTTTACATAATAACAATTAGGTCCAAAAAGCACATTACGCCCATAAGATACAAGCATTGCAATGACAGAGAAGATCAGTGCAACTGAAAAAACTAGATAGAGAAACAACCGCGAGGCATAATAAATACTGCACCAAATTAAGTGCAAAAGAAATGAGTGAAAAAAAACTATTTCATGCTGAAATGCCTCATGCTATGCTCTCATAGTTGGACTAAAATTGTACCTGGGGAAGACATTACAAATGGATTTTGTCATTTACTTAAGCAGACTCAAGTCTGAAATTTAAATTAAAACAATGTCGTGAAAGAACTACACTGACCTTCTCTTCAAAGTAACATAATCTTACGTTATTTTGTGGGATTGTAGAACAGCAATGACACAGTGCACCTTTTGCATAACTTGTACTGTTACTTCAGGAACATCATCTTCTGACTTATGGGAGGTTCAGCTTTTGCAAGCCTGACATACATTCAGGGCAGCTTTCAATCACTTGCAGCAAGATGTCTTGCTGTTATAATTTCTCACATGTTGTGTTCTTCAGCAGGATGTACCTGTTCAGGTTGATACCAATGGACACAAGGCTTTGTTCTTCCAGAGGGGAGTTGCAGGAAGAGGCAATACTTTCATGTTTGAGTCATCTCTCTGCAAGTCTCACTTCCTTGGAGTGAAAACAGATGAAGAATTGCCCGCTCTGTGCAAACTGGTGTTACATTCTTGCACAGATGACGTTGACGAGTCATGTCATATGAAGCTCGATCAATGCCGTCATGAATTAGATTTAACAATCTAGTGTTCTTGGTCTACTCCGCTTGCTCTCTAATCATAGATGCATAAGAACACAGCCCTTTAAGCTTTGTGGCATTATTTTGTGCAAGCTTCCTATTTGGTACACCAACTCACTGAATGGTTCAGTGTTTCACCGTCATCTGAAGTTCATGTCATCTCAATTGACTATTCCTCCAAATGCATTCCCTTAATTTTTTCCCAAAATTGAGTGAACGGAATTGTTGAGTAGATAATGTCTCACAAAACTTAATTCAATTAAATCAGCTACGTAGATGTGATGTGTGTGTATTTCTTAATGTATTTGTTAATGATTTGTGATGCAGTTTATTGTGCAAGTCAGTGTAGTTTTAATGTTGCCTGTGAACTTTGTATGCTATTTGATTTTACTTCTGAATTTTCTGAACTATAAGTCGTCCAGGGTATTAGTTGCACTTGCCTCAAAAAGTCTAACAAAGAAGAAAAAAATACAAGTTGCATCGAACCATAGTTCAGTTAGTTTTTGAGGGAAATTTATGACACAAAATCAGAGACAAAGAGATGCTATTTTATCCTGGAAAGCAAGTTATAAAAATATCAATAGAGTCTAGGAATAACAGCCTGAAGAGGTGTCAGCACGTTAGCATGACACATAGATATTTAGCTGAATGAGGCAAAGACAACAAACTAAATATGAGTCTGGTATGTCAATGTTGCAATCATTCAGATAATCCTCAAGCATTGCAATCCTCATCCTCAGTGTCGCCTCTGAACAACTCCACCAACTACGGAGGTAGATGAACCACTGATTCCTTTACTGCCCTGATGAGGAAGTGACACATAATTTGCTCTAAATTGCTGTAATGTTGAAAATTGTAGTGGTGCAAGAGTAGTACATACTGGTGCACAAGCCTAGAGTGCCCTTGTGCGGCTGTCAGTGTGACAAAAAGGAACATGTGAAATTCTATACTTTAATAATTTCATGCATGTGCTACATCTGAGTATATTTTAAGTCGCATCCCTTGCGAAACTATGAAAAAAAGTGTGGCTAAAACTCTGGAAAGTAAGGTAATTACATGAACAGGCATCGATGTGTACGGTAGAAATTTCAGCTTCTATGGATAGTAAACTGCAGAGCAATCTAACATGAGACAATTGAAATGAGACAATATCATGACACATTATCAACCATCTGGGTATGACTGTACTTTGCTCACCTTTATTTTACTAAATCATTCAACACTGGATATATGCTGTTTGCACAAATATTCAAACATTGCCAGAACAGATTAAAGTATGTTTGAAGAATTTAGAAAAAGAAAATAAACATAAAACATTGAAGATTGATTGCCACATCTCAGTTTGTGCTGAGAACAATTACTGAACAAAAACTAATTCATGGTTGTTAGACAGCACAGACAAAGCAACCACATGCTCACAGACAGACTGTAGAAGCCAATGAGCTGGAAAATGAGTTGGGGAAAAAAAGTTTTTCTAAAGATCATTTGTATTCTCAGAAGTGCAAAAATGGCATTTTGCCTTTTTGATATATGAATCCAAGCAGTGTTTATCCTTGTGAAATATATATTATAAATATTTGAGGCCTACTCGATCTGAGAAAGGCTTTGATATAACCACTGGAACTGAGATACTGATAGATGGTGAGGCATGTAGGAGAATTTTTTTCAGTTGAATTTTGGTATCATGAGGAAGGTAAGGGAAAGACCTGAATGTTTGCTCTGTGAGCATTTTGTTAAATTACTGACAAAACATGCGCTTAGATGGCTGCAAGAAGAATGATATTACACAACAATGAATTTCTAAGAAGGACGTCAAACAATTACTTTACAGAGGCAGCTGCCACCCTGCCACAAGTCAAAGCCGGAACAACAAACAATTAATGTTGTTTATCTTTAAAAGACGTTGAATGTGGTCAAAAGTGGGAGACAGGAGAGTACTAGAAACTAGATGCTTATCTGTGCTGAGGAGAACAAGGCTTTTTTGGACCGGTGTTTTGAGCTTTGCCTTAATTTACGTTGAAAAGACGTGATGTCAAATTTACATTTATAACAATTTACAGGGAATACACAGAACTTTTACAGCCAGGACTACGTCCATCCAAGTCCATAGTCTCAATCACTTACTCCATAGCAAAGCAATAGCTTTGCAGATGCCCACATCATGGTAATTAAAGTAGCACAGTCCCGCAAAGGTAAAGGTGGACAAGACAAAGAGTCCTGTATTTGCCAGCTTGATCTTCATGTCCCCGTGAACATAATCGGTCAACACCTGACTAATGCCCCTATTAGAGAAAGAGAAACAAATTAGCTTTCAAAACAAGAACTACTTGATTGAACCTGAGAGAAAATTACTGTTCTGGTGATGAATAACTTGTGGTCTTCGCACAACAGCAGAGGCTCCTTTGCTTTATCTTGAAATTCCAGTGTTTGTCTTACCAGTGACCATGAAGTGTCAGAGCAGCAGCTAGGGAGTAGTCAATGACAGGGCCAGGATTATAGTATGCTGCAGGCCCCATTGCCAGTAAGAGGATGCTTAGCACCCGCTCTGCTGTCCAATGGAGAGAGGCAGCCTTGGAACCAGAACCAGCTGTTCAACGACAAAGGAAAAAAACCCACCATGTTCATTACTGCCAAGTACTTAGACAAACTGCCCTGGGGAGACATAACAGGATCTGGTAATCGAGGGTAACCATGTATGATCCGCTGACAGGGTTGGAAAATTTGATTTACCGGTAATTGCTGACCTTTCACATTTTTTCCCTGAAAGCTAAACATGCCAAAATACTAATGACAGACTTTGTAAATGGTTCATGGATTTTATTGAGGTGCTGCTGGCCAGGAGAACTCTACAGGAAACTGTCCCACTGTTGATCAAAAACAGAGGAGGGAGGATCAACAGAAAAGGTTGATAAGAGTATGGAGATATGAGGAGGGACATTAAGCTTGGGGCAGTGGCTGGTGAGGGGAGAGATCTTAGCTGATGTGATGGAGAGGAGGAAGGTAGATAAATTGTGTGCAACTGTTGACGACGAGAAACTGGAGGTTGGACTGGTGGCTAGAGGGACTCGAGCTCACCTGAGCACTGCTGAGGTGCCCTTGAGCAAAGCACGGCTGAGGAGAAGGAGGATATCTGGATGAAGTTAGATGACGTTCTAGAGTGCACCCAGAGGTGAGAGAGTGCTCATTATAGCAGACTACAATGGGCATGTTGGAGAGGGGAAGAGGACGTGCTGGGTAGATATGGTGCAAAAGGGAGGATCTCAGTGAGACATATGATGGTGGACTATTCCAAAAGTGTGCATATGGATATGATCAACATGTAGTTGAAGAAGAGGAAAGAGCACAAGGTAACTTAAGATAGTGGAGGAAGGTGCACACAGGCACCGGTAGATAAAATTCTGTTTAGAAGCAGCAAAAGTTCTGTCTATGTGTAAACATGAACTTAGCAGAGGTTCTGTCCACTTAGCAACATGCTCGTTGACTGGTGGACAGAACACAAATTCATTATAATCTATTCAACACATTAGCACTGTGGGCAGTATTATCTTTGCAGTTCTCTCATTTTATGATCTTTGCCCAGACCGTCTGTTTTCCTGTTTCATAAAACTCTGTCAAGAGTACTGACCATACAGAGTTTGGGATGCATGAATCCTTGCTGTCAGCAGGTATGGCTGCTTATGGTCCTGTGCAGCAACAAGTAGCCTGGTCAGCAAAGACTTTCTGTACAACAGAGCTGAACACAACCACAAAATATGTTAGCCCATGGTTCCATGCGTACACTGAATGTGCTACACAGGCTACAGATTCACACAACACTGAAGAGCACAACTTAAACTAAATACACAAATCGGTGCAAATAAATCAGGCATGAATCTGTCATGGATGAGGTCAGGTCAAATCTGCTTCTCACACTTGAAAATGTTAAGGAAATGTGTTTTACTGGACTAGTTTGTCATTTAGCATGTAATCTAACAATTGAGCGCTCCCAGAGAGAGATGTTAGTAGATTGTATATTAAATTTCTAGGTCTTATCTTTGAGAGGGAAGATTTGAAGTTCTTAGAATTGATCTTACTTTAACTAGATAACAAGATAAGAGAGTGTACGACTGAGGATGAGACTGTGATATTTCTCTAGCTTCTTTTGTTCCTTCTTACCGATGTTGGTGATGCTTGGGGCTGCTATATATGCTATCACTGCTCTCACTTGTTTACCAACTGCCATGAGAGGAACCTTCTGTCCAAGAGGTTCTAAGTATTCTCTGCTCACATACCTCCAATGCCAAGATCAGTACAGACACAATGAATTGTATGCTTTATGCATTGTGCCTTGTTTGGCGTTGACCAAGTCTGAGCAGCACTTCAACGTGCTCACTCTATTGCAGAGACAGTTTGGTTACATGTTCCTGGTGGTGATGTGCATTTGTTTGTGCTCCTGCTATGAAGTATTTTTCATCAAGTGATTCCAACCATAACGGCAAATGGAAAGCCCAAGGTAAGTGATGATAGTAGCTAAGAAGCTACCATTTCTGGCCCCCCGATAGCAATTCAGATTCCTGGCTGTGCCGATGTCTTACCAATACCACACTGTTTGAAAAAACATAAGAGCATTTTTTCTTGTAATTCCAAAGAACTTCATACTCACTCGATTTCACAAATTGGAAAATCATTGCTATCATGGCTTGGTCAGGCACTGCATAAAAACCTTTGTGAAAAAGGAAGAAAGACTAACAGAGTGACTACAGTAATCTTTTTTTATTGCCTACCTGGTATGGGTGACAATAAGTGAATTAACTCTTCTAAAAACCTGAGCTCTGGCTCTCAAAGGCCAAAATAGTGCAATATTGATGTAATTATAACATGTATAACAGTAATGCAACAAGAACTAAAATACAATTAAAATAGGAAATGATATCCATGAGGTATCTTTGAGAGAAATCATGGCCTTAAAGCCTATCTGAGGTAAATACCTCTAAAAAATGTTCCCAGTAAAAAACAAGTGAAAAAAACAAGTGAAAAAAACAAGAGAAAATAGCATATTCTGTAGTGTAGGCTAATGTAACCTTCGACATGGGGATGTTCCAGTTGAGCAGCAGATTCTCTGTAGCTCCTGCAAATGCTTTGGTGTGGGATCCTTTGAACTCGTTTGCATGCAGCACCACGCTTTTCAGGTTGAATAATTCAGTGTCCACCAAGTGAGCAGTTAAACTAAGCATGGAAAGAGGGGAGAGGTCGCTGCTCCAGATATCAGTAGTGAAGCTTATGGGCTACACCTTTCTAGCTTTCTTGAAACTTGCTCCGTTATCTTTTTTTTTTGGCATTCTCTAATATATTTGCGGCATGGGACTTTGCATCTTGGTACTGCATGTGCCATAAAATGCTGCGATTCCACATTGTCAACAAAGGAGAGGGGCAGGTTGCAGAGCACAGTCATTTTGGTAATTTTCTTGGACATCTCTCTCTCTCTGCTTCAATCTTTTTGTCCCACTGGTCCTTCCTCTGAAGTGAGCAGACTAGGGTTTGTTGCTGCAGTCAATCCCACTTTCGCTCGCAGTTGCCGCTGCTCAAACCTTTAGTGTCCGTTCAAGTTTCGCTCTCAAATGTTTTATAATGTTTGAGGCATTGAAACTGGACGTTTTAGTTCCACCTCTCGCAACTTTCACACCACAAATCTTGCATGTAGCTGTTGTACTTGCTGGAGATTCTATGATGAACTTTTGCCAGATCGCAAACATTTTCTCTCCTGTAGCACACTGGTTTGTTTTTCCTCAACATCAAGAAGCTGCCTGCTATTGGTCAAGAGCGACCGTTCCTGATCAATAGGGTGTCTTGGCTCAGCATGCACTGGACACTTGTGATTGGTGAGTGTCTGGTGAGAGAAAGATAAAGACCTGTACTAGTATCGGTAAATGGCATTGGCGCCTTATTGTATTCGCCCACACCGAAGTGTTTCAGTGCCGTAGTGGGGCCCCTCCCGATCCTAGTATCAGTAATGGCAAGCCTGCAGCACATCCTGTCTAGCTGTAAAACAGCTTTGGCTCAGGGTCGGTATATGTGGCGCCACAACCAGGTCGAAGGAAGTTGTCAGAAGTCCACGAGGCACGCTGGTTGGAGGCAGCCAAAGAACACACTGCAACATCACAGAAGCTGATCCATTTCATTGGGCAAGGCATAGGCACACAGAACATCAGCCAGAGGGAGAGTACATCATTGCTGACATCTGGAGCTGGCTAGAATCTAAGAGTGGACATCGGTCGACAGCTCAATGTCCCAAATGAGATCACAACTTCTGAGACCAGACATCATCTTTTGGTCCCCTTCAGTCTGTGCAGTAATCATGGCAGAGCTAACCATTCCATGGGAGGGAGGAATGGAGGCAGCTTACAAAAGGAAGACGGCTAAATACACCGAGCTGGCAGCTGAGTGTAGAGAGGCGGGATGGTCAACTGTCACCTGCCTTGTGGAGACTGGCTCTGGAGGGTTCATCAGAACCTCCACCCTACGGTTACTGAGAAACGTGGGTGTGTCAGGGCCAAGGCTGAAGAGAGCTTCCAAAGAGCTGGCAGGGGAGGTGCGAAGAGCAAGCTTTTGGCTGTGGCGGAGGAAAAAGAATAGGGCGTGGGGAATACAAGGGTCCTAGGGGAAGTTGCAGGGGGCTGTGGGAAGATATCCCTACCGTTGGCTCCACCACCGCGAGATATTCCAGGAATAATGAAGCAAAACATCAGTGCAGGGTGATGACCTTGCAGCTACCCCATTGACCCCGTCAGAGGTGTGTCAGAATAGAATAGAATGCTTTAGAATAGAATAGTATAGAAAAGAATGCTTTCATTATCATTGTGCAGCACAACAAAAGAGTCATGGCACAACAAAATTAAGGCACAGCTCCAGTTCAGAATTAAGTTTAAGTGATCAGTGCAAGTAACCTGTTGTCCCGATGCTGCTTGCATCGGGACAACAGCAGGGGTACGGCACAGTCCGAGGCGGTGCAGGTTACACAGGTGTGCAGCAGCGTGGGGGTCAGTTTCTTGTGCAGTTGCACTGGGAATGTGTGCAGCATGGGGTGTAAAGTGTTCAGTGCATTTGTACTCAGGTGTGTGTGCAGCTTGTGGGGTAAAGTGTCTAGTGGTGTGTATACTGCATCGGGGTAAAGGGTCTTGTGCGTTATGGTGTGTATGCAGCATGGGGAGTAAAGTGAGTTGTGCATTGTCCCGGGTGTGTGTCCTTAGGCTCTCTGCCTGCGGATGAGGGGACTTGTGTGTTGACTCAAGTTCAGCGCAGTGACGGCTTGGAGGAAAAAGGAGCATCTGTGTTTGGCAGTCCTGGTCCAGATGGCCAGTTAGCGTCTGCTGGAGGGTAGCTGGTCAAAGAGGTGGTGGGCAGGATGGGTGTTATTGCCTCCGATCGCCACAGCTCTTCTGAGGCGGCGGTCAGTGTATAAGTCTTATCAGGGAGGGGAGGAGGCAGCCTATGATCCTCTGTCTTGACCACCGTGTGGAGCATCTTACACTCCACCTCCTCGCAGGAGGAGAACCACACCGTGATGCTGTACACCAGGATGCTTTTGATGCTGGAGCGGTAGAGGGTCACAAGCAGCCTCTGGCAGATGTTGTCTCTCTTTAGCACTCTCAGAAAGAACAGACGCTGCTGTGCCTTCTTGATGACGGCAGTAGTGTTTTCTGACCAGGATAGGTCAGAGATAACAGTGCCCAGGCAGTTGAAGGTGTGGACCATCTCCACCCAATCTACGTTGATGAAGATGGGGGTCAGGTCTGTCTTGAGCCTCCTGAAGTCCAGGATGATTTCCTTTGTCTTCCTGGTGTTCAGAGACAAGTTGTTGGCTGAGCACCATTTGGACAGTCTCTGGACCTCGTCCCTGTAGGCAGACTCGTCCCCTCTCGTGATCAGGCCCACTACTGTCTTGTCGTCCGCAAACTTCACAATGGTATTACTAGGATGGGTGGGTAAATCAGTCCATGGTATAGAGCAGGGGCCCCCAACCCCCGGGCCGCGGACCGGTACTGGTCCGTGGGCCAATAGGTACCGGGCTGCAGGGACATTTACAAAACTTAAGCTATTATGAACAATGTTTTATTTTGGAAGGTGTAGGCTATTTACTCGTGTTAACGTGTTTGCCTCGGTCGTATTTCACTTCATATCTGCCTCTGGTCCCTAACCTTGGTACAGAACCAGCTAGCGGCTAGCTTGCCAAGCTAATGCGTTCAGCGGTTACTAGCCGCCCGGGTAAATACACGCACACGTTGAAACAACGACGGAGGTTTTATTTAGTCTGCACGCCGGCATCTTTGTTTCCCTCTGTGCTCTCCACAACCGTACAGGCAATAACAAGGATTCTTTTCCTTGAGAACATTCACCTTGGACGGCTAATTCTGCCATGCTGTACCACTTTTCAGCGTGAGAATCACACACACCTTGCGCCGTTACCATGGCAACCACGGCGACAGCGACCACCTACGTTATTTCCGCTAACTATTCAAAACACTTAGCCGGTCCGCGAGAATATCTTCTGATATTGAACCGGTCCGTGGCGCATTGAAGGTTGAGGAACACTGGTGTAGAGCACTGGACTCAGCACACAGCCTTGTGGAAAGCCCAATGCTCAGTGTCTGGGAGATTGAGGTGTAGGGACCCGTTTGACAAACTGGGGTCGGTCTGTGAGGAAGTCCTTGATCCAGTGACAGGTGTGTGCGGGGAGTCCCAGGTCTGCCAGTGTCCAGATCAGCACTCCGGTGTTGAATGCTGAGCTGAGGTCGATGAAGAGCATCTGAAAGAAGCTCTCCTTGTTCGAGGTGGCTAAGCAGTGCATGGTACTAGACCATACCCCATCTGGGGTCTCCATCGTTCTACTGGGGGACTTCAACGCCCTCATGGACAATGACAGCGGTGCCTGGAGGGCTGTGATTGGGAGGAACAACCTCCCTGACCTGAACCTGAGTGGTGTTTTGTTGTTGGACCTCTGTGTTTGTCACAGTTTGTCGATAAAAACCACCATTTTCGAACATACGAAACACGACACCCTACATGCAGCCGGAGGTCAGATGATGCGATTACAAAATCGATCATCAACCTCCGGCCACATGTCTCACACTCGGGTGAAGAGAGGGGCAGAGCTGTCAACCGATCACCTCCTGGTGGTGAGTTGGATCCGTTGCCGGGGGAGGAAGCCGGAAAGACCCGGCAGGACCAAACACATTGTGAGGGTCTGCTGGGAACATCTGGCAGAGCCCTCCGTCAGAGAGATCTTCAACTCCCACCTCTGGGACAACTAATAAAAAGATCCTGAGGGAGGCTGGACACAGAGTTCGAGTGGACCATGTTTTCCACCTCCTTTGTTGAAGCAGCAACCAAAAGCTGTGGCCGTAAGGCAGGAGTGTCAAACTCAATTTCACCGAGGGCCACATCAGTGTGGCCATGGGGGCCAGGTGTCAATGGCACTTGTTAGGAGTTATAGATGTAATTTTATGTAAAATGTCACAACACATTTAGAAATCTCTAATATCAATATTTTCTTTCTTATTCAACGAAAAATATCCCATTTGGATGGATGTAAAAAATATGTCAGGGCTTTGCAATTATTCCATCACAGATCCTTGAATCCTTGTATTCTATCTGGAAAAGAAACCCAATCAATCAGTAAACAATCAATCGACCAGTCTGCAACCTGGTTGCTTTCTTGATAAACTGACATTCTATTAAGTGTGTATCTGGTCAGGGCACAGCTGCTATCACTTCACTAGTAACATGATCCACGTGCATTTTGGGAGATGTGGTGATTGAGTAAATGCATAAATGAGAGAGATTTATGTTGAAACGCATCGGGCTCCATTTGGCCTGTGGGCCTTCAATTTGACACCAGTGATGTATTGAAACAGTCGGCCAAACGCTCGCGGGCCACGTAAAATGATGCCACTGGCCACATTTGGCTCCCAGGCCTTGAGTTTGACACCTGTGCCGTAAAACCTGTGCCTGTCACGACGGCAATCCCCAAAGCTGGTGGAGGACACCCAAAGCAAGGGATGCTGTCAAGCTGAAGAAGGAGGCCTACCAGGGCTCACCTGGCCTCTGGGTCTCCTGAGACAGCTGACAGGTACCAGCAGGCCGAGCGTGCGGCAGCCAGAGCTGTTGCGGAGGCAAAAACTCGCGTCTGGGAGAAGTTTGGGGAGGCCATAGAGGACGACAATAGATAGGACTCCAGGAGGTTCTGGCAAACTGTCCGGTGCCTCAGGAAGGGAAAGCAGTGCCCGACCAACACTGTTTACAGTGGAGGCGGGCAGCTGCTGACCTTAACTGATGATGTGGTCGCGTGGTGGTGGGAATACTTGAAAGATCTCCTCAATCCCACTGACATGTCTTCCACAGAGGAAGCAGAGGCTGGGGACTCAGAGGTGGATTCGTTCATCATCCAAGCTGAAGTCACCGAGGTGGTCGACAAACCCCACGGTGGCAAGGTGCCGGGGGTGGACGAGATCCCCCCTAAGTACCTCAAGTCTCTGGATGTTGCGGGGCTGTCATGGCTGACACGCCTCTGCAACATTGCATGGCAGTCAAGGACAGTGTCCCTGGACTGGCAGACTATGGTGTTGGTCCCTCTGTTTAAGAAGGGGGACCAGAGGGTGTGTTCCAATTACAGAGGGATCATACTCCCCAGCTTCCCCGGGAAAGTCTATTCCAGGGTACTGAAGAGGAGAATCCGGCCGATCCGCAAACCTCAGGTCCAAGAGGAACAATGCAGGTTCTGCCCTGGCAATGGAACACTGGACAAGTTCTACACTCTCTGCAGAGTGTTGGAGGGATCACGGGAGCTGGCCCAACCAGTCCACATGTGCTTTGTGGACTTGGAGGAGGCACTCGACAGAGTCCCTTGTATTGCTTCGTGGGGGGATGCTCCAGGAGTATGGAGTCCATGGCCCCCTACTGAGGGCTGTGCGGTCTCTGTTCAACCGGAGCGGGAGCTTGGTTTGCATTGCTGGCAGTAAGTCAGACCTGTCTCCAGGACATGTTGGTCTTGGGCAGGGCTTCCTTTGTCACTGGTCCTGTTCATTATTTATATGGACAGGATTTCTAGGCTCAGCCTGGGGCTGGAAGGGGTCTGGTTTGGGGACCACTTGATCTCATTGCTGCTTTTTGCAGATGATGTCCTCCTAGCGCTCTCAGACCAGGACCTACAGCATGTGCTGGGGCAGTTTGCAGCTGAATGTGAGATGGCCAGGATGAGATCTAGCACCTCTAAATCTGAGGCCATGGGTCTCGACCAGAAAAAGGTGGGATGCACCCTCTGGATCGGAGAAGAGATCCTGCCTTAAGTGGAGGAGTTTATGTAGCATGGGATCTCGCAAGTGAGGGTAGAATGGAATGGGAGATTGACTGACGCATCGGTGCAGCTGCGGCAGTGATGTGGTCGGTGCACCAGTCTGTCGAGGTGAAGAGGGAGCTGAGCCGGAAGGCAAAGCTCTCTATTTACCGGTTGAGCTTTGTCCCTGCTCCCACCTTGGGATCCTCCAAGAGGAGGTGTCCAGGTAGAGGGAAATCTGGGCCTCCCTCCTGAGACTGCTGCCCCTGCAACGCAGCCCCGGATAAGCGAAAGAGGATGGATGGATGAATTATTGTGAATTGTCTGTAATGAATGTAAACACACAGTACTACCATAGCTGTCAAAGAATTTGCTCAAATTTACCAGTTTGCACAAAAAATACAACCCATTAACAAATGACCAATTTGTTTTCAGAAAATATGGACTTGCACACAGTCTACTACCTGAACACCATTCTGGGACGCAACTTGTTGTTTTGGGGAGTGTCAGTGTTGTTGACTAATAGTAATAATAATATTATTCCTATAATCACAGGATGAACAAATGAACGTGATTTAATATGAAAACTAATGAGCAACAACCTGTCATACTGTTTTCCTGCAAAAGGAGCTTTTTTTCGACATAATGCACATCATCATGCATACATAATGCACATAATTATACGTACATAGTGCAGGTCAGCTCCTTACGGTATCGTTTCATTCAACAACTGGTAATGAGTTTGCATTTATTTTTTGTGCTCCCCCTCCTTTACTTACTAGCAGACGAATAATAACGACTTTGTCAATGTAAAGTCTGGCTCAGGCTCTCGCTGTAGGATTGGTGATGACACTGTATGTTGAATGGTTGTTATAAACAAACGTACATGAAGAAACACACACTTTCACCCCCCACCACTCCCAGTCAACAATCTTGTCAAGAAAGTCTGATGTGTACCGATGTTTCTTAGAACGAGTTGGCGTATACATGCTGTAAAGACCGTGTAGAGAAACAACAGAGGTGAACAGACTGCGAACAAAGATGATAGTATACTTACGTTTAACGCCTCTGCTCGACGCTGAGCTCAGTCTGAGAAGAGCCGCCATCATCTCAGCCAAGGTTACACCAGTACCCGGATGTAGTATCTGCTGAGGTAATACGGCGCAGGGATGTGACGTATTACCGTACAAGACAAACTGTCACAAGGCAACAGGCTGCAGATTTCACAAAAACACCGAGGACTCTAACGATCTGATCGAGTCGATTATTTTTCATTCTTAATTTCGATGTTCATGCACGAATTTCCTTGAAGCCTTTAGGGACTGGTTGACCGATGCGTGTTTGAAAGACAAACCCATCCGTGCCACTTAGGACTGATGATTGGTTAAAATCGGTTAACTGACTCGTGTGACAACTCATTGAAGCGACTCGGTGGCTCTGGCACAGTCCCCATGGACACCCACCTCACTCCCTAAAGCCCAAACATCTGAACACACTCGCTTCAATAATGTCATCGAAATTGTTACGAAATGCACTCTTGCACAGCTTTCTACCATTTGGGGGTTCCCTTATGTGTATAAATACGCTGAGTTCCAGGCTACCAGCAACTGATGATTTACCAGTTAAAACTAGGCGGGGCTATAGCCAAACCTGTGAACTCATGTCTGTGAGGGCAGTTGAACTCAACCCTTCACAGAGGGACGCGATTTGGTGCTGCTTCCAGCGGGGAACTCTTGTATTTCATAGTGTTGTTTGATTGTTGCATCAAACCACCAAAACAAATTCCTACAGTTGTGTGAGGATGTACTGGCAGTAAAAACAGACTCTCAGGACTCATTCATGGGAATGAGACGGTGAATAGTCAAAACACGTGTATTTACAGTCATGTATTATTTGCACATTTTACATTTTTGTTCAGTTTGAGTTTGGTCTTTTCTGGTTGTCATTGTAACTTGAATAACTCAAGTCTTGCATAAATTCACATTCACTACAAATTCTGCTGTTATCATATTTGAATCATATTCTTATGTCATCATTCAAAACTGATTTCTACCTTTTACATTTTCAGTTGTGTTATGCATCCGTGTTAATTTTTTGGTGAATATAATGTAAAGTAAATGTCTGTTGGCTAACATACAGATAACTTTTAACTACGGATGTCCGATATTGGCTTTTTACGCCGATACAAGCCGATACCGATATATACCACCTGGCATAACTGACGCTTTGCAGTCATTGTAAAGTTTAACGTCCGAATGAGACACTTGAAAATAATTCCAAACCACAGACAAAACGTTGAAACCGAGCGAGCAAGTTTGTTACTGCAACCATCCACGCTTCTATATACGCTTCAAGGCACAGCTTGATGAGGTCGTCATCTGTGCGCCGATACACGCTTCAGGACCACATAGGCACTATTTCGGTGTAACGCAAGCATTATTTTATCGAACAAAAATTTTTAACAAACAAAAAAAAAACTAACGATACCGATATTACATTTTTATGCTAATATCGGGCCAATAATATCGGTCGGCCGATATTATCGGACATCTCTACTTTTAACTACACATCAGAAAACACTAAATGATCACGAAAATGTGTGCACATTGTGCAATGTGGCGATGCAGTCATATTGACAGTGTAGAATATACTGGCCTTTCATTTATGTAAAGACGAATCGATACGAGGTCTTGAGGTACCGAATACCCCAACTGGGCGCTGCTGTGATGCCGTCACGAGCCCCTGACGTAGAAGCGTGGCGACCGGTTCTTTTCTCGTGAGCATCGTGGACTCCGACCAAGGCTTCACCCTGAAGCCTTGAGGACGACTTGCACTGTAGAGGTTTTAAGAACGCGATGGACGGCTTCGACAACCCTAGTGCGACGGGGAAAGTAGAGGCGTATGAGCTTCAGCGAATGATCGCCGCGGAGCAGCAAAAGGCACAGTTTCAGGCGCAGGTTAGTTGGCATGGCAGCTGCCAGGTTCACCCTCAATGTCTGTCCTGTGGATACACACTTCATTGTAGTTAAATTATCCCAATTAAGTATTTTAAAGGTATTCGTTGTCAGAGGTCAAAACGAAATTTCAGTATCTTCTCTGTTAATACATTAAGCCGTCCAGGCTTGACCCCTGGATGCACAACCTACCAATACCTTCACTCCTCCACGAGTGGGTCATTTTTCACCCCAATTAAAATGAATCTCAAAATGAATGAAAACATGAATAACAAAAAATATTGCTTGTGGTCACAAAATGTTTAATGAGGAATAATTGGAGTATGAATATAGTATAATTTTTCTTTGAAAAGATTTTGAAGAATAAATCCCTGGGGTCATTCTTAACCCCACAAGTGCATTTAAGGATTAAGACACTGTCTGCAAGATCCATGGTGTGAATCATTTTTTTTTTTTTTTTTTTTAACCTGTGTACGACTAATAGAATTTTGCCATTGAATGATTGATCAATCGACTGAGCACTCTTGATGTTGAAATCACTTCATTATATGCTAAGTTTTTAAGTGGGCATCATTAATCTGACACATTTGTCACTTGTACTCCTTCTCTAAATTGATCTCAGGTGCACAGTTTCACTGACGTCTGCTGGGATAAGTGTGTGGACAGCCTTGGATCAAAGCTGGACTATAGGACTGAGTCATGCTTTGTGAATTGCGTTGAGCGCTTTGTCGACACGACATTGACCATCACTAATCGCTTCACCCAGATGGTGCAGAAGAATAGTCACTGATGATCCGACTACAAATGGAAGTGGCACACTGTTGAAACGGCATGAAAACATCTCTATCCATGATGTGTGTTTGAAGGGTGATGTTACAAATGCTCACTTTTGTATCTTTGTCTGTGATTACTAAGTAAGAAGTAAAGAAATGTCATCTGCTATTTGCTAAGTGGTCTCAAGTTTGTATGCAGTTGTGCCAGTTACTACTAATACAGCAATCTGCACAATGCAATATCAGCAATACACATTGATGTATGAAATGTTTCAATGTAATCGTGTTTCTCTCTATTGTGCGGGGATGGAGGGCAAAGACATGTTCATAGGTAGTTTTCGTAGGTGCAAATTACACATTGCATCATGAGCACTGAAAATTTGTGTTTCAAGTCTAACTGGTGCAAACCTGTAAGTTTGGCTCCAATGAAACGGCAGAAATGTTAATGTGTTATATGATCACCCAAGTCCCGATGAAGTTCCTTTTTAGAGAGAGTTGTATACCAACAAAATAGCCTGTCAATGTGCGATTTTTATTTTGGACGACAAGTATTACTGTGACGCGAATGTATTGCTGTATTACATTGTTGGCATAAGGTAACAGGCATAAAGAAGACAAAGGAAAAAACGAAAAAAAAAAAACCACAATGCCATTGTAAAAATACCATTATGAAAAATGAAAATTAATCTCTAGTTAATGGTCAAAGCAATGTTAAGAGAAGGTCATGTATGCAATTTAAGTGTTAAAGCAGATTACCGGCATATGAAATTATAATTTACATCATTAATCAGTGACACTTCAAGGTGATTATTATTATTACGTGTAAATATATAAGAATTTTGCGAGTACACAATCCAGTTTTTCATGTTACTATGTGATGGTGTTGATATTTTTTGCTGCCCTGAGTGCAGATTTCATGGCAGTTTCAATCCAACCATGAGGTGTGGCAGTGTGTTCACCTGCAAAGTGCACCCTACCCTCATTTTTGAAGAGTTCTGTGGCATAGTCTACTTGCTGGTATGGTGTGAAGAGAGCCAAAGCCCCCAAACTGTATGGATCCAAGCCCCACTTCTTAACCAGACCTCCAGTATACAATGGCCTTATGTAGTTCCCATGAATCTTCACCAAATCCTCCAGGACAACAGCGATCAGGTTTTCCCTGGTCATACCTTGGAAAAGTGTGGAATCATCTGAGCAAGTGTAGGATGCAAGCAGAGCTCCACCAGTTGTCTTGGGGAAGCTGTGACTTGGATAATAGATGAATCTTGAAGGCCTGTCTGTGATGCTTTTCCCACCTTTGATGCCCTCTGTCTCCCAGAAACGCTCTCTGAAGCCCAGGATGACTTTTGTGCAGCTTGCATAATGAACTGACCGCAGCGCCTCACGCTTGGTGTGAGACAAAGGGGGTTGGAAGTCAATGAATAGGGTGGCTTTTGCTGTGGCTGTAACTAGAACATAGTCTACTGTCAGATTCGACAAAGAGCCGGAAATGTTCTTGTCCTGGTAAAATAAAGTGACATTGTGGCCTCTAGCTTGGTCAATGAGCTTGACCTTTGCATTGAGAAAGGTGGTGGCATTTAATGCAGAGAAGATAGCTTGGGGAATGTTGTCAAAGCCGCCCGTCACTTCAAAGTACCTGGAAAACAACCCAGTGAAAAACTATTGATCATTGTAGCTTGATTCTCAAGTCTCAACCCAAATTGAAAATTGGAGGAAATATTGGTGCTGTGTGGCCAATGAGAATGTCTCTATTTGAAAACAATCTCACAAATATAGATCTAACAGATACTTCCACACCTCTGTTCAGTCATATGTATAACTGCTGTATGTCAAATACAACAAGCTCCAGTGTGCTCCAAATTTCTCAGCAGCTTAAGAGGAAAGGAACTTCAATCTATTATTTACTCATAGTTAGTGGCAGAAAGTGGCAATGTGGCAATGAAATGGCTTCATCACATGCCAGTAAGATAGAGGTTTCACAATTTTTCCATGATTGTGCTAAATTTCCTTACTCTGTGTTATCACTGATGTCTGACTGCATGTACAAGATCTCGGTCAGTGATGTGTAAAACAGGCCGTTTTCATTCAGAATATCTCCGATCATCCTTAGTGCACCACGACTCAGGTTTGCCTCTTTCACCAGGTATTCCTGCCATCAGCAACATGACAAAGCAAAACAATATTCAGCCATGCTTTTGGTGTAGTAATGTGAAAGAGTCAACAAAGTCTTTACCTTTACCGAGTAGGAATCATATTTGTCCAGCATGGCTCTGCAACCACTTCTCCTCAGGTCATCCCTCACCTCCCCGAATATCAATTAAAAACAAAAGTATCCCATTACTTGCACAATAGAGAAAAATACTAAGGTTTAGAACAAAACTCAGAGTCACTCAGTCAGAGTGTTTGTTGATCCGCGTATGGGCAAAAGTCCGTCAATGAAGACACCACCTAACAATAATTCAGTGTACCAGTTCATTAACTCTTACACTGCACTTGTTGACAGAAAGCAGTAACAAAAATTTTGTAGGGTGTAATGTCATCGACGGAAAACATGTTGGTGCAAGTACTAATAACAACAGTAGATGATTACTATTAGAAGATATGAAAAATGTTTTTACAATTGAGGTTGCAGTACATCTTGAGGAAAATAATCTTAATTCTTAAATTCTTCTTACAGCGAAAACATCAAAAACCCAAACCTAAATCTTAATTCAGATGTACATGGCACCCAACATTCCCAGCATTGATGTTCTGGCCACAAGGTTTCAATTTCTACCAAAATAGTTTTGACTTAATCTGAAAACAGAAGAAGCAAAACAATGCACCCCAAAAAAGTTGTTCATGTGTGTGTACCTTCCACAGAGCTTGGCTGAAGAGTTGAGCAGCTGACATGCCCCTTTCTTGCACATTCAATGTATAGTTGAGGATATCAGGGTTGTTTTCCACTGCAGAGGTTTTCTGTCTCAATCCATTCACCATATAGTATGTATTGATGTCATCTTGGACGAAATGGTTCAAGGGAAGTTTAAATTTTGTGACAAAAGATAGTAGAATCCTACAGAATAAAGATGTAAAGGTTTACTCATTTGGAAATCAGACATAGTAACCATTCAAATCTTTGGGTTTGATTTAGGAGGTGACGTGGTGTGACATTTGATCAAATATTGACAGTAAATGGCGTGCATATATCTGAGATCTTCTATAGAGATTTCAGGTAACATTCTAGAGTGCTCACTTATGAAAGCTTGGAATCCTCATGGCACCCACTTCAGCATACCACCCTTCCCTTCTGTTCCTGAATGTCTCCACACGGCCCCCAATGCGGTTACTGGCTTCCAGGATGGTAATCTTGGTGGGATAGATGATCAGAAATCATTATTCTCTATCCCAAGGATGTCAAACATAGGGCCCGCCAAAGGATTTAATCCTGCCTGCAAAATGATTTTACAACACTGGTGCGACTGCCCGAAGAGGTTGAACCGTCTGAAGGACAAGTGCGGCCGAGTGCAGCTTGCAGAAGACAGTGGTCAGGCACAACCCCACCATAACCTGAGCATCTCCATCTACAAGCTCCAGCTCAACAAACTCTCTTATTTGTATTCCTTGTTTTTTAGTTTTTTTATTTTTTTTTCTCTCCTGGTATGTGTAGAAATAACTAAGAAAGTGAAGCGCCTTGAGATAACTCCTGTTATGATTTGGCGCTATACAAATTAAATTGTATTGTATTGAAACACATGTTCTACATGCTATGAGACCTGAAGGGAGTTGCCTTGTGAAATCACTGATCAAAAATCATGAAAACACTAAAATAACAAACAATTTTAATAGAAAGTGTGTAGTATTTGGGTTGCAATATCATTGATATTAACATTACTTGACCTCAAGTTTTTTTTTTCCTGCTGTCATATGAGAAAAGCCCTAAGCAAATACTCTAATTACTTAGAGAAGGCATGGGCACTCCACAATTCCATGATTGATGATAAATTCTGTGATGTTCTCTAATGTCTACTGCTGTTTATCATTCATTACGTTTTCTTTCATTTTTGATAGACTTTAATTCATAGCATTCTACCTTATGTCCAGAGTCCTCTAAAACCTTTGCAGCAGTCAGTCCAGCAATACCTCCACCAACTATTGCTACGTGATGAGGAGTTGAGGCAAGAGGAAGACCTTTTTCCATCAATTCAAGAAGTTCGTTGTAGTCAGTGTCTTGGAGACACTCTGACAGAGGGTCCACCACCATCCCATTAACAGTAAAAACTATGACACCAACCAGAAGCACAGGCACTGAAGAGACAGAAAACAGAAAATGTTGCTAGTAAAAGCCATGGCAGGAAAACTGACACAACAACGCAATGAAGTTCAGTAAGGACAAACTCTTAACAAGAGTGTTCATTAGCAACTTTTGTTTTTATTATTAACTACCATCCCTATTTTGCCTCTTTGACCTTGTTACCAAACTGTCCCGTTTTAGTTCTTCCTCAGATGTGCTCATGTCTAATCCTGTCCAAAGTACTTAGCCGCCATGAAACCTCAGCTTTTTCTTATCTTCCACCTCTATCCTTGCCTCCTGTCTTAAGACAGAGACATCGTCTCAAATCCCAACATCATATGTTCTTCTCTATGTGGTGGACATACACCTTGGGTAGGGCTTTATGCAATCTTGTTGCGCGATGAATTTATTCAATGTAGCAATGACAAACAAAGCCTAAATCTAAGTCAAAGACTGTCTCATAGCTGTCCTGTGGACCTCTTTCAGTGTGGTTGCTCTCCTATCGCAATACTCCCCTGCCCTCCCATGCCATCCTGCAAGCACTTTATTCTTCAACTTTCTTTTGCACTGTCATCTGTTAATACAATGGTTTTAGGGATTTAGGACTAAAATGAATGGATGAGCAATACTGATTCTCTAAAAAATACGCAGGGGAACAATTACGGGATTAAGTTTCAAAATGTTTGAGTTGTGATATCATCAACACATATCCTATTGCATTCACTGAAATTAAATGAATGGTGAGTGGTTGTAAACTTACAGAATTTGCAGAGTGTCACTTCAGAGAACATCTCGTGAACGGAGCACCACAGTTTCAGCTTAATCCTTCTTTTCTTGGTAGTGTCACTGTCGATAGACTTGTATCCCTGCCAGATAGGAAATATCTTTATTCTCTGTTCAACGTTCTATTCTGCCCCTCTACTCCTTATGTATTATATGTTAATCTTAACACTATCTGAACCACATTGTAAACTGAGGAGCTGTTGTAGATATGTTATGGTTCCCAAATAAAGATTGGGAAATGAACAAATGAAATCAAGTTAAAACCACATACTTATTCAATGGTCGTGAAAAAAATAGCTAGATTAAGTTGTGAATTTATCTACCACTGCACACATGCAATATTCAACTTTTTGACAGCTCTAACTCAAGAAGTATTGCATTACCATATTGCAACTCGCATATGGAGAAAACATAGAAGAAATGTAGAACCCACTCACCTCTGTCCGAGGTAATTTTTGGTATGTATCAGTAGTTCTCTGCATGACTGAGGAGAAATGCACCTGGTGGGTCTCTGCTCAAGATCTTAACTGCTGCTAAAGCAAAAATTTCCAAAAAGCTTGATGAAATGTGTGACAGCGTAAATCTTCTCTTTCCCTGAAAGTTTTTCCCACACTGGCTTCAGAGTCAACCAATCTGAACAAATCAGATTAGAGAGCTTATACTATTAATCAGCATACCTTGTTTGGCCTGTTCATAGACCTTTCTGACCTCAAAGGTTTTCCGCCAAAGCTGCTCTGACAAAAAGTGATTTTTAAAGGTCTGCATATTTTAAAGTGTGTTATCCAAAACCAATTTTCAGCACAGAACTGATCCTAGTTTAATTTATAACCAGTCCAATGATATGTCTTTAATATACAGTATATGTGGTCAATGACTGCAAAAGTTTTGATAACCTAACCATCTATATGTTGTTAGCCCAGGAGAGAACAACAGTGTAGCAGGACCTGACAGTGCTGAGAGGGCTTCAGCACAGGAGAAAGCAGAAGAGATGGATGGGATGCCTCAGAGCAATGGGCATGCAATCCTGTCTTAAGATGGACAACCAGCAAGCCAACCCAAGCCACCAGAAAGGCAAAGCAAGATCAAGATGCCAATAGCAAAAAACCTTCCTCTCTAATACTTGTAGCCGTCACTGAAATCTAATCTGGTTTTATTGATAGGTATTTGTACACTTACAGTACAAGGAATTTGTTGAGGTGGATTTGTCTACACAAGTAACATGGCATAACACTATTTAGTATGTACATGTAAAAAAAAAAAAACATACATATGTATAAATACAATAAGAATGGTGTTGGAGCCATTTGTTGTTTGTTTCTTCACCAGTGTTTTCTTTTTTATATCATGACAGTGGGCTCACTCTAAAGCGACATGAACCTTGCAGCGCTGTGTATTTTACATTACATCGAATGAATAAATTCGGAATTAACATTTTAGGATGTACGCAAGGGTTCCTTGCCAACTAACGATCACGCTCCTGAAAAAGGTTTCTGCACTCTCCACAACTTGGTGACGCTGATGTGATGGGCAAAGTGCATCAAAGTGTTCTATGTTGACATCAATATTATGGCCATTGTGACAACACCCCATTCTCCTCACTACTGGCCTGTCAGGGTCCAGGTCGGAATCAAATGAAAAACGACAGACTTCTCAGGGTTTGGCATTCAATTTGATGGTCCCATAGGCATGAACAGGGTGCAGAGGCAGGGTTTGGGGTCAGATTGGTAGGCAGACAGGTACAGTGGTGACTTCAAATGATGGGCAAAAGGCTGGCTCATAAACACATAGAGTCCAATAGTAAGCAGAGACAGACGGACGGACAGATAGACAGGTGCATGCAAGTAGGTAGGTACGTAGGTAGGTAGGTACTGTTGTGTTTGCAAACTTTGTTAATGTAAGTTTTATTCATACTCACCACCCCCACATTCCGCCAGGCCAATAACATCTCCACCGGCACAAACCTCTTAATATTGGTTCTGCAGCAAGGTAAGTATTTCCACTGAGTTTCTCCGCTCCCATAATTTACCAGCAGGCATAGCCAGGAGTCCCAGGCAGCCCTTGAACCACTGCTCCCCAACATCTTCCTCACCAACGCCAGATCCCTGATCAATGAACTGAGGCTACAGCGGACACTAACAACATCATCAAGAATAGTTGCAATCTGCTGCTGTCTTTTTTAACTGTTTTAATTGCACAGTAACTCAGCACCTAAATTTAGTTATACAAAATGAATTGTTGTAAAGACAATAAGGATTTCTGATTTATTGATTTATTGATCTTCCGATCAATCTGTCCAAGTGTACAGAAATGAGGGGGTTAAATGCTCACTGTAATTAGCACGGGATGAGTTACAGGTTCCCAGAGAGAGTGTTGGAAAAAGCACAAATGCTTGAGGCTCCCCAAAGACTATGGGCATGACCTTGGGCATAGAAAGGCTGGAAAGCAGAATTGTGGAATAACAGTGAGGTGTTAAGGAGAAAGTAAAATTCATGTAATATTAAAGTCCCCAAAAAAGTAGTGTTGTTCCGACACAATTTTTGGCCCACAATACCAATTCTGATACAGGCCCGTGCTGTATCGGCCGATAACGATACCTCGCCGTTTGAAAAAAAACATATGAGCATTGTACTTCTAATTCTTAAGAACTGCATACTCACTTATAAAAAATATGAATAAAATATAAAAATCAGTGCTATCATGGGTTGGTCTGTCTCTGCACAAAAACCTTTATGAAACAGGAAAAAAGACTAATACAGAGTGAATACAATGAACTTGCCTACGTGACATGGGTGACAAAAAGTGAATAAACCTGAGTCTTGGCTCTCAAAAGCCAAAATAGTGCAATATCGATGTACGTACAACATGTATAACAGTGGTGCAACAATAGGTAAAATTAAATTAACATAGGAAATAATATACATGAGGTATCTTTGAGAGAAATCATGGCCTTAAAGCCTATCCAAGGCAAGAACATCTCAATTTTTCTTCCCAGTGAAAGAAAAATAAAAAAAAAATGAGAGAAAATATCAAATTCTAGAAAAGTGTGGGCTAACGTAACCTTTGACTTGGGGATGTTCCATTTAAGCAGCAGATTCTCCATAGCTCCAGCAATTGCTTCAGTGTCAGATCCTTTGAACTCGTTTGCATGCAGCACCTCGTTTTCCAGGTTGAACGGTTAAGTGTCCACCCAGTGAGCAGTATAACTAAGCAGAGAAAGTGGGGAGACGTCGCTGCTCCAGATATCAGTTGTGAAGCTTGTGGACTGCACCTTTTCCAGCTGCCTTGAAACATGCTCCGTTACCTTCTTTTGGAATGCAGAGACAGCAGTTTCTGTGATATATGTGCGGCTTGGGACCTTGCATTTTGGACTCCCAGGTTGACAACATAGGACAGGGGCAGGTTACAGGGCACAGTCATCTTGGTAATTTTCTCGGACATCTCTCTCGCTGCTTCACTCCTCTCGACCCACCGATCCCTCCACTGAAGTGAGCTGACCAGGATTCGTTGCTGCGGTTCATCTCCCTTTCAATTGCCACAATTCGCAATTGCCGCCGCCTCAAACTAGTGGTGTCCGTTCACACATTTCGGTCTCACATGTTTTTTCATTTTTGAGGTACTGAAACTGGCCGTTTCACTTCCACCTCTCGCAACTTTCACACTACACATCTTGAATGCAGCTGTTGTATTCGCTGCAGTTTCTGTGTTAAAATGTATCCAAATTCCGTCATTTTCTCTTTGGTGGCACGCTGGTTTGTTTTTCCTCAGCATGAGAAAGCTGTCCCGCTATTGGTGAAGAGCGGCCGCTCCTGGCCAATTGGATGGCTGTGTGATCACGGTAGCGCATGTCGGGCGAAAAAAGATAAGGCCTGTACGAGTATCGGTGAATGGCATCTGCCCCTTATTTATCAGTACTCGCCGATTCAACTCGCCGGTGCAACACTTAAAGAAAATTATAACAATACACGTGGTCACGCTGCTGTGAGACTCAAGTACTCTAACCTCCGCGTTCGACGTCACGCAGTGTATTTTTTGTACCCAAAAATGATCGACCAAAGGCAGACAGCTGTGCCTGGAACGGTTTGATGTCGTGACTCGTGAATCTCGAACTCGTAATTTACCAGTTACGAGTCGCCTGGAACGCGGCATAACTTTGTGGTATCGCGATATTTCAACTGAACGGTACCGACTATGAGTATCGACATGTTCCCTCAGTATCGACTTAATGACGGAAGTAAACAAACGTATCGGTGGCTTTTCGACATTTCAGACTTACGACTGCTCGCTTCCTTTTGCCGAGTCTCCATGAGGGTACAGCAATGTGTAGGACATTTGCGCTAAAATAAGTCAAGAAACGAAACTGAATGCATTTTACATGACAGATACAAGTATGTTACCACATGCTTTTTTTAAATGGGGGATATGTTGGGTCTCTGTGAGTTGATCTTGTAGTTTCAATGTTTTTATGGTCAGGAGCTCTACCTGCTTGATCTTGGAAAGCGCCCTGGGATAGTTTCCTCGTCATTTGTTGCTATACAAATGAAACTGAATGGTATCGCATTGCATTGAATTGAAATGAATTGAAGATCCCCAGATCCGAAATTGTACTCCCCCTTGTTGTGTTTTAGACTCAGATCTTGTGGAAATTAAGTCATCGGGTGTATGCTCAGTAAATCTAAGAGTAACTAATCCATTACGATAGCTGGCCTTTTGTCCTATCCGCAGTTTAGTTCCACCTCCTACTGACATGCCAAAAGACACTGTCAGGAGTCTGCAGTGCGATACATGTTAACCTGTATTGATTTGTGTCCGTTTTCCAGAGGGATACCAACAGATTTAGGAACCGTAAAATACCAAATCTTAAAATAGTTTGGTAAGCTAAATCCATTATTAATACCAATCGTTAAAAAAGATTTTGCTGCTGTAGTTGGGGAAGAAGGCCGGGGATTAGCATCTAGCAGCTATGACGACACCGCTGTCCTTTAGAATCATTGAAATCGATCCGTCTGAGGTCAAAATTGCGAACGACTATGCACGATTGTTCGCGATTGTTGGTTTTAAAACGACATCAATTGAAGCTCAATTGTTTTACATCCCGTTATCTAACATAAGTCAATGCTAACTACAGGCCACCACTGCATCTCACATCCTCCTGTATCAGCTGTCTGTCAAGATGGGGCCTAGCAGACATGCTGTGTTCGACGGCTTTTTAAACCATTCTGCATACTGGATAGATTTGCAAGCTATTGATTGACCAAGTGATGCTGGATTTCAGTTGGGTTAATCACAGGAATGTCTGGTAAATTAGTCACTAGATGTCTTCAGCCAAAAAGGGTCTAGGATTGAAGGGGTATCAGTCCATTTTTTGTCTTATGTTACCTGTTTTAATTTGCCCTAATGTCCATGTTTATTACATTCCCTGATTCAGATTCAACATTTTATTCCTGTATGGAAATTCATTTAATTTATATGACATTAATGATAGTAACTGCTATCTTTTTTAAGGTATCCCAGTCTGTTGCTGCCCCTGCTTCATGGCTAAATTGTCGGGTTGGAGATGCTTATGGGGCCTGGGCGCTGTGTGTGCATGGCTGGTGCTGTTCTATCTGCTGGTCAACCTCTGGCTCCTATGTGTCTTTACAAGCCTGCTTATGGTTATTGGTAGCTGGTTTGGCTCTATGGCCTTTCTGGAGTCCAACAGTATGATTCACTTAGAGAGGTTCATCACCCCAAAACAGGTACACGTTTGAATTACTTACTTGAAGATGTTGTTGTTGTTACTTTTTGCTGTATACACAGTTTGAAATAAATTTGCTCATTTCCATGATCATTGCCACTTTCACTCCACTGCACATCCAGTGAGCATGTGACCAATTAAACTTTTGAATCTAAAGTGTCACCACCAGGTGCTCATTTGGCCACTTGGTCATACTGGTATACTGGTACTGGTATAGTGGAGACAGTTGATGGATTGCAATGTCAGTACTGTAGGCCACAGGAAATGTTCTTATGTTGAACTTTGTTACATGTGATACACCTGACCTTTGTAAAATCTGATGCAATCTGTCTGCTTACAATGTTTGTTTGTGTGTGTGTGTGTGTGCGCTTGTGTGTGTGTGTGCGTGCGTGTGTGCGCATATATATATATATATATATATACAGGTATATATATATATATATATATATATATATATACACACACACTGCTGTGTCTGCAGCATTCCTTCTTTTATGCTTTTCATGTTGCAGGACTTTTTGCAAATATAATTTTTCAGAATACATTTTTCACATACTCTGCACCTTTGAGGTCAGATGCAGGCAGTTTTTTTTAAACCTAATCACTCCCCACTGTATTTCAGATTCCACCCACCATGGAGGATGAGCAGCAGTTGGACAAGGAGATCCATGACACAGTGAGAAAAATAATCAGAGATTTTGTGTCATCCTGGTACTCAACTGTGTCTACAGAGAGCACCTTTGAAAAGGAAGTGCAGACAGCCATGGTCTCCATGGCCATGGAGTTGAAGAATCGTTCAAGACAGGTGGAACTTAAGGTACAATGGTCAAAATATTGCAGTGATGGCATAAATAATTATTTATGGGCAATGAATTTGCTGGCAAGAAGTGTTGTTTCAGTTTGTTTCTTTGTTCATCATTCACTTTTGGGGGGTAATTTTTTAAAATGGACACAATAAGAAAATATTCCAAAAACAATGGTGCACTATGGTGCTAGCACTCTACGGTAATCCCAGAACCCTCGAAGATGTAAAAGCACCCCAGAAGTAGATGAAGCACGCCAGCTTGCGTTGCCAACCCCGGTAACCCCAGGGCCAGGGAAGTAGATAAAGAAGAGTTAACTTTAGGAAGTGGTGCTTAAATTACTATAATGTTGAAATTCTAATAGTCCAGGAGTAGTAGATAATGGTGCAAAAAGCCATTGAGTGGTTGTCAGTGGGATAATACCGATCATGTGAAATGATAGATTTTGATAATTTCATGTATGCATCACATCTCAGTATAAGTCGCACCTCCGAACTATGAAAAAAATGTGACTTGAGAAATACAGTAATTTGTTCATTGGCAGGCCTGCCTCTCTTTTTGCCAAGTAGACAGGTGAAATTGCAAGGAGTACATACAGTGAGAGGGGATGATTTCAAATACATTGGGTCAACCAATGAAAATTATGGACAGTACACTGGAGTAGTGAAGACCAGAGTGCAAGCAGGGCAGCATGGGTGGGGGAAAGTTTCAGAGGTGCTTTGTGATTGGTGTGTAGCAGCCAGAACGGGGTCGGCAACCTACAACACACCACAGCATGTGCTCTCCACCTAATCTGACTACAAACTGAACTTCTTCTAATCTTCCAATTCAGAACTGCCATTAACACACACAAATAGAATACACATCGTTTAGATACTTAGAGTTAATTCAATTTCTCAAGGCATGCAGTGCCACAGCAGAAGGATGAAAGGGCTAACCCCTTAGCTAGACTGATAGGGAAGGTTTACAAGATTTTGTGAAACTTGGCATGATGTATGGTAAAGAAACAGTGGCTGTGTCAAAGAGGCAAGAGGCATAGCTTCAGGTGGCAGAAATGAAAATGCTGAGGTTCTCCTTGGGAGTGACCAGGTTAGACAGGATTAGTTAGATGAAACTATCAGAGAAGCAGCTAATGATGAGCAATATTAGATTGGGTGGATAAGTGGGTTGGATGGATAAGTGCATGTATTGGACAGAGGTGGTTGAAGATGGAGCTTCCAAGTAGGAGGAAATGAGGAAGACCACAGAGAGAGCTCATGGATGTAATAGTAATGAAATAGTTGGAGAGGGATGATGAGGCGACCCGTGAAGGGAGCAAAAGAAGAGGTTGCACATTGTAAGCCAACCCCAAATTTGACTTGAGATATGTTTCTTTTGAATCTCAATAGGATCTAACCCAGAAGATCTTGAATTTGTTCGGCTGTCACCTCCAGGACTATATAAGAGCGAAGCAGACATTATTTGATCAGAAGGGGTCCTCAACGACAAGGAAAATCACAGACAGAGATGAGCTTTGGAATACTTACTCAAGGTTTAGCATTCCTCATCTAGCCCTTAGCAGTCCAGCTGAGGAAATGAACTACATCAGGACAGTAGTAGATTTGTTGCTGCAAGTTTTGGTGCCACTGCCTCACTTGGAAACTCACACTGGAGGGTTTGTTGTTGGAGAGCTCATCACCTGCAATGTCTTACTCCCAGTCATTGCAAAACTTTCAGACCCAGACTGGGTAAACATTTTTATCATGGAGGTTTTTGCTAAGTCCAATAATCCTAAGGCCTCCATTGCAGCAGACCCACAGACGTCATTGCAACCATCACCACCAGCAACTACTGAGTCACAACATCCCCTGCAGCAGAGAGCTAGACAATCACTTTATCTTCCTCCAGGTAGTGTCACTCAGAGGACAAAAATAGACAATTCTACAGCAGTAAATGAGCTGACTGAATCTGATATTGACCCGGAGGAAATGTCAAGTTGTCTGCTGAAATATTCAGAGGACGGTGTTCAAGAGACTTTGAAGCATCATATGAAAGAAGTCAATTCAACCCCTCTTTATCAAGGAAATGTTCTCCATTCACAGCTGGCTGATTTAAAACAAAGCTCTATTGAGTCAATGGTTATGTCAGGGCAAGAGGGTCTGACTTATGTACATAAGGAATGTGCCATTAATTTAGACAACAACAATAGTATGGAATCAGAGGATATTGTCCTGAATCAAGATGAAATTTCCTGCCTCCCTGTCCGGGTGAACTCAGCACCAGTAGTGTCTGCCAATGTCTGTGGCTCCCTAATCTCATTAGATGGTACCAACAATTTCCAGGACATGCAGAAGAGTGCCATCTCCTTAGTATCGAAGTCATGCACAGAACTTCCTCTAGGTATTGAACAGACTGAGGCTGGCAACGACCTTACTCTATTCAGTCAGCTACAATCTTCAGCTACACCACCCTTCAGTTTCGAGGCCCTCAGCAGCCCGGATGGACCTGTCATCATTCAGAAACTCCGGATCAGCGGCACCATTACAGCAAAGGAGTATCGTGGCACTGGCTCACATCCCTACACACTATACACCATCAAAGTAAGGAGCTCATGCTGAGCAACAACAGGAGATAAATGTCAGTGAATGCCCACATGATGCTAAGAGAACAGGAGATAAGTGAAGTAGGTGATAATATTTCCAACAATTTTATAGATATTAGTAAAAAATATTTTAATCTGTGTGGTAAAATGTGTGGCAAAAAAATCACAGGACTTTTTCAACAGTCTTCCCTGTATTGTGCAGATGACATTGAAGGTGGTGCAGTTGAAATGGTGCAACTCCTAGAAAATCAAATGACAATAATTTTCTTGTAAGTTAACATTGACTTAAATAAGCTGTATTGCCATTCTTAATTCCAGAAACCTGATGTGTGATCTTTTGGGTCATTACTCCCAGATAAATTAAAATGTAATATATCTATCTATTTATAAAATAATGTCAATACCCGAATGCAAAGTAGTACTTTATGCTAATCATGACTTTGCTTTGTGTGTGAAATGGAACATGGTAGACAGATATAGATATCGATAAAAAGAGATGGATATTGAAAAGATGTGCAGCAGGTTGTGAAGGCAATAGTGAAGGACAGAGATTGAAATATGCAAGTGGAAAAATTGTGTGCCTTGATTGACTGAAGAGTACATTGAGAACTAATGGAAAGATTCATCTTTTGAAATTGCGAACATACAGTGGGTTGTTGTCTGTTTGTTTGGATGTTTCCACACAATGATGTATCACATTATGTAGATTTTTTTGGCCTCAGTAGAAGCTGTGTAATAATTTGAAAAGTTCTGTCCTGAATAATATGTAAAGAGAAAGGTGTGAGGTGTGAATGGTGTTTGAAAGTAGAATCCCATTTATTTGGATTTTTTAATATTATTTCTATATATTTTACAGTATGAGACAGCAATGGGCTGTGAGAACTCGTTGAGCGCCCAGTCAGTCTTTAAGGACTCAGAGACTGTACAAATAGTACATGAGAATCCAATACCCATTCAGCCAGTGGCATATCACACTGTCAACAGACGATATAGTGAGTTCCTCAACCTTCAGTCAAGGCTATTGGAGAGGCCAGAGCTGCGGAAATTCATCAAAGGTAAGAAACATACCCACTCAAAGAGTTTTTCTAAATTCTAAGCCTTCAAGGAATTTTCAAAAGAAATGATACTGTATTTTCCAGACTAAAAGTTGCTCTCGAGTATAAGTCACACAAGCCAGAAAATGCATAACAATGAAGGAAAAACACATAAATGTCGCACTGTATAAGTCGCATTTTCGGGGCAAATTTATTTTACAAAATCTGGGACCAAGAACAGACATTTCATCTTTGAAGGCAAGTTCTAACAACAGCAATAGAGGAGAAAAAAAGAAGAGAATGGACACATAGCATGCTAGTACAGCGTGGCATATACAGTAGATGGTTGTTCATATGCTACATATCTTGCATGTTGACATAGCAATTATTCAGAAGACTAAAGCATTAAACACGAGCTAACAAGTTTACCAAAACCTTTTGATCTGAATCAAAATCACTATATCCATTGCATTCTTCTTCGTCTGTGTCATGATAGCGTGCTAGTGGTAGCAACATGCTAACTCTGTTAACCCCGGTACCCTGGAAGAAGGTGACACGCCCAAGAAATAGATGAGGCACACTAGCGTGCTTTGCTAACTGCTGTAACCCCAGAGCCCTGGAGATGAATGAAGTGCATTGTGAATTGTGAAAACGAACATATGAAATTATGTATTTCCATAATTCCTTGTATATGTCGCACACATTTCAGTTCCACCCCAGACCAAACATTGAATATACTCCGGAAAATACCGTACTTTTCTACCTTAATAAGAAATTAATAGACTACTCATTTGGCAATAAACTCATGCTAGATCAACTTGACTAACCCAAAACATTCCTTCCCCTCAAGCATGGATGGATAGATAGATGGTTAGATGGAAAGATAGATGAAGCACTTGATTTGGTCATTTACATGAACATACTCTCTACTTTTACTTGATCCTTGTGCACGAATGCATGAAATGGTCCTCTTGCATTTCTCCCATAGGTGAACACGCACACATAGGAAGCAGATGAAATATCTCAGGAAATGGTTGAAATAACCAAAATTGGGTTAAAAACTGTCTAGCGCATCAGTGAAAGGACATCGTCTTCGAGGAATGAATGTGGTTGGGGGAAAAACTTCAATGATGGTGATCGGTGATCTAACAGTCAGTGACATGAATTTGGACAAAATGAAGAGCAGTGCACAAGGCTGTCTTAAAAAGAATGAAAATAAGAGTATTTCCACACACACAAAGCAAATGGAACTCAAGGACTTTGGACTAAACAGCTCTTAAGCCTCAAGAGCACATCTTCTCAGTCAGGCAAATTGGAAAAAACGGTTCTAATTTGCCAGGGACATTGGGACTATAATGTAAAGGAGGACAGTCATGTGGTTCAATGGGTCCTGATGTACCCATTCCACGTTGATGTGAGCATCAGGGTAAGAAAAGATGCAACCAAAGTGACATACTCATCATGCCAAGTGGCTACCATATAAGCCTTTGAGGGTAGTGTTGTGGTTTGGGATTGCTGTACTTAGTCAGGTCAAGCTGAGCAATGTTAGATGCTTAAAGCATGACTTGTAACTCTGATTAGGGCTGGTATCCGGAGCAAAAATTTGGACCGAGTGACAGCTCGAATCTCAAACCACTCATACTGTATGTTGAGTTGCTTGTATGTCAAGGTACCACTGTATAGTTATAGTGAGCCCTTCCTGTAGCTAGGCTCTCTGACAGGTAATTCAACTGTGTTATCATAGGACCATTTACTCCTATTTGTGGGTGTGATGCAGACCACAGCTTTCTAAAGGGTATAAGGGTAAAGGGTATGCTGACTCCAATGTGTTGTTTAATAGTTGTGGCATTCATATATGTTGCTTGATCTGTGAATCAAATTTACTTGTATGATGCTTTTACTGCACTTGTCATTGTGCTCCCCAGGTGTGAAAGGCCCAAAGAAAATATTTCCTGACATGCCATTTGGGAATATGGACAGCGAAAAGATAGAGGCTAGAAAGGGATTGCTTGAAACCTTTGTGAAGGTTTGTTTTGAATTATGTATATGTATTTAAGATATGCAATACTTAATTAACAACTGTTTTTATGCTGTTCAATAGTGCTTACAACAGAGAGTAAATTCCTGCACTAGATAAAAACTATTTTTGACCACATGTGACACACATCTGAATTTTTGATGACAAATTATACATTTTTTTATAATCTGAACCAGGCCATATGTTTTCTTACATACTGTGCCCCATGTTCCCATGTTGTTCAAAGTAACTACAATCTGAGGTATCAAGTTTTCATCCAACCTGTACCTCATTGAAGCAAAAATGCAGACATCATTTTTGCTAAGTTTTTTTTTGTCACATCTGCATCTAAGCAAGTGAGTCACCTCAGGGTTGTCAATTATTCATGATACTGTCAGATGTGGGTCTCATTTAAATTGTATTGAACAATTACACATAGTTATCTGCAATAAAACAAAGCTGAAGACCTGCAGTGCGAATGTAGCCTTCATCTTTTGCAATGGTTCCTGAACATTAAGATGACTCAAAGTGTCTCTAGATCACACAGGTTGTACATTTAGCATAATATATCAGTATACACTGTCTCATGTCATGTGCAATATTGACATAATTTAGTCAATTCAACCAACTTAATTTCAAAGAAAAAACTGGTTTTGCCGTGTTAATTGACTTGATTTCATCTCATTTTGATTGAATATAAAAAAATCCACATCCTTTAACAACAGAGGCTTCTCGTTGGGCTAAATGTGCACATGTGCAACATTCAAAAATAAACCTTACAGTGATCTACAAAGGTGTTCATCATTACAAGTATCTCTTCATGGTTGACGAACATAATGTTTTGCTTAATTTGTTTGTCATCATAAGAAAACACTCTATCAACATCCATTGCTATCAATACAACTGTATCTGTAAGTGAAACCTGAGGAAAGCAACCATCTGGCTAAACTCCAGGCTTGCCTTGGGGACATAAAAACGTGGATAACCTGTCACTTTCTGTGGCTCAACGCAGATAAAACTGAAATTATTGTTGTAGGTCCAGAGCACCTTAGAAACTCCTTATGTAATGATACTGCTACTCTGGATGGCTTTACCTTGGCCTCCAGCACCACCGTCAATGTAGTAGTTATCTTCAATCAAGACTTGTCACTACATGCTCACATTAAACAAATGTCAAGAACTGCCCTCTTTCACTTTTATACTGTAACATTGCTAAGGTTAGGCACATGCTGTCATTAAAAGAGGCTTAAAAGCTAATTCATGCTTTTGTTACCTCCAGGCTGGATTACAGTAATTCTTAATTAGCAGCTGTAGCAATACCACTCCTCCTCCTCTTCCTTGATCTCTTCTTCCTCTCTGCCTCAATTGCATCCATCCCTTACCTGCATCCCTGTCTTGTAAATGCATGTTACTAATTGGGCTTCTTCCCTATAATGGAGGTTTTTCCTCGCCACTGTCGCTAATGGGGATATGTTGGGTCTCTGTGTGTCCATCCCATAGACCTTGACCGTTAACTGTTGAGGAGCACTAACTGCTCCATTTTGTAATGCACCTTGAGATAACCTCTGTTATGATTTGGCGCTGTACATGTGACATCAACATGTGACGGCCTGTCTTGGTTTCAGATTTTGTAAAATAAATTTCCCCCAAAAATGCGACAAATACTACGCATTGACCTACAGTCTGAAAATATGGCAATTACTAATCAAAAATATTATTTGGCATTATGGCTTTTTTTTTTGCTCTTTTTGCAATGATTTTTCCTTTTTCATACATTTCTGTAAAAGCTCCAGGGAGCCACTAGGGCGGCGCTAAAGAGCCACATGCGGCTCCAGAGGCGCGGGTGGCCGACCTCTGGTCTATGGGATGGACACACAGAGACCCAACATATTCTCATTAGCGACAGTGGTGAGGAAAAGTTTCCATAATGGGGAAGACACCTTGGGCGGGACAGGCTGCAGGTGGGCGGGCGACTGCCTTGACCGGTTGGGTTGAGAGAGAGAGAGAGGGAAGGAGAGAGGGAAGGAGAGAGAGATAGAGAGAGAGGCAGAGAGAGCTAGAGACAGGTGTAGGGATGCACGAGCAGGAGCAGGACCCAGATGTTTGGAGATCCGCCACCACTGGTGGTGCTGTAGCTGCCAGGTTAATGAAGCACAAGACAACACTCTGTGGAAGAAGCCCAATTAGAAACATGCATTTACGAGACAGGGATGCAGGTAAGGATGGATGGGTGCAAGTGAGGCAGAGAGGGGGAGAAGATCGAGGAAGAGGAGGAGAGGAAAGCTCAGTGTATCATCTAATTCTGGTCGCATAGTTTTGTCTAACTATAAGCTTTATTGAAAAGGAATGTTTTTAGCCCACTTTTAAAAGCAGTGAGGATACCCGTGCCCCGGACTGAAGCTGGAAGATGGTTCCACAGGACAGGAGCCTAATAGCTAAAGGCTCTGCCCCCTATTCTACTCTTACTTACTTACTGATTTTAGGGATCACCAATAACCCTGCGCTTTCGGATCGCAGAGCTCTGGTTGGATGATAAGGCACCATTGGCTCTTTAAGGTACGATGGTGCCTGATTATTGAGCGCCTTGTAGGTGAGGAGAAAGATTTTAAATTCTATTCTCAATTTCATAGGCAGTCAGTGCAGAGAAGCTATGACTGGGGAGATGTGGTCTCTATTCTTAGTTCCTGTCAGTATACATGCTGCAGCATTCTGAACCAGCTGTAGAGGCTTCCATGTCTTGTTGCTACAGCCTGCGAATAAGGAATAACTGTAATCTAGCCTGGAGGTAACAAAAGCATGAACTAGCTTTTCAGCATCATTTAGTGACAGCATGAGCCTAACCTTAGCAATGTTACAGTATAAAAGTGAAAGAGGGCAGTTCTTGACATTGTCTAATGTGGGCATTCAGTGACAGGTCTTGATCGAGGATGACTCCTAAATATTTAACGGTGGTGCTGGAGACCAAGGTAAAGCCATCCTGGGTAGCAATATCATTACATAAGGAGTTTCTAAGGTGCTCTGGACCTACAACAATAACTTCAGTCTTATCTGCTTTGAGCAACAGAAAGTTACAGGTCATCCGTGCTTTTATGTTCCTAAGACAAGCCTGGAGTTTAGCCAGATGGTTGCTTTCCTCAGGTTTCACTTACAGATACAGTTGTATTGATAGCAATGGATGTTGATGGAGTGTTTTCTTATGATGACAAACAAATCAAACAAAAAATTATGCTTGCCAACCATGAAGAGATACTTGTAATGATGAACATCTTTGTGGGTCACTGTGAGGTGTATTTTTCAATGTTGCACATGTGCACATTTAGCCCAAAGAGAAGCCTCTGTTGTTAAAGGATGTGGATTTTTTTATATTCAATCAAAATGAGATGAAATCAAGTCAATTAACACAGCAAAACCAGTTTTTTCTTTGAAATTAAGTTGGTTGAATTGACTAAAT
>OMPJ01023795.1:3186-14658 GCA_900312935.1 Carapus acus
GGGAGGGAATTGCCTACTCTCCATATACGGTTCATTGTTGGACAGGACGTTGTTGTGATTCAAGTAGTGAGAAACCAGGGGAAAATAACTGTTTCCTTTATCCAACGCACAGTATGTGTTTTGATGTGCTGAGATCTATTTAATTCCTGAGCTTTGATTGACTCTCAACATATCAATGGACCAAGCACACTTTGCCAAGATCCTTTGAGCCAAAAATCAAGGCAACGTTCCAGCGGTTGTGTTCTTTATAAATAAGCCATGCACGCTACATAAAAACCTCGTTTGTGCTGTTGTGGTGAAAATAAAGCAATTGTAATGTCTTGTTGCTGAATGATGAATTAAACATTATTCTCCAGTACGGCAGTGCATTGGAAAGACTAATGGCTACAGTAACTGGAAACTCAATCTATGTGCATGTGCTCAGGCAGCTGTAGTAACCTGTTTAGCGAAAGTACATTTTTCATGTACGGTTCACTAAATTACATTACAAAGAATCACGCTTTATTTGCAGAATGTTTTTTTGTGTTTCTTGTATTTAGCTGTAATGTATGAATTACATAAACGAATAGCCAACACATCAGAAAGAGTGTTTTACTTTACAGATTGCAAACTAGCTTCCGCTCTGCCTGACATTTTTCCAAAACATCCTCTTTAATCACTGTATCGCTTACAGCTTTCAATTACCACAACTTCCCCATGGTAGTATATTTATGTAGTTGAGCTGCAGCTGAACTAGTTCTCCCTGTCTGCGGCATCAGCACAAATCTATTTCTGACTTTAAATCCCTACCCCCATGTATTAAAGAAATGAGAGCGAGAGCAGAAAATCCCAGAATCAAGACTAACTATGTTGCTGTCTTTGTCTTTCTTATCTTTCCGGCTTTCCCAGTTTGCCTTCTCACTTTTATCCATTATGACTAAAAACATGTGCAGCTCAAACCATGGTTGAGACAGCACTGGCTTCAACCTTGTCAAACATCCCTCCTCATCGTACTTTCTACCTGCTGCACCTTCTCCTCTCTAAACACCAGTGGACAGAAGTGACTGGCTACTGATGAGGGACATGAATTACATACCTTGATGCTATTATATGTTTGAACTAGAGATGTCCGATAATATCGGTCCACCGATATCATCGGCCCGATATTGGCATAAAAATGTAATATCGGTATATGATTTTTTGTCTTTAAAACCGATAAAATAAAAACCGATAAAAATAAAGTAATGCTTGCGTTACACTGAAATAGTGCCTATGCGCTCCTGAAGCGTTTACCGGCGCACATATCGGTATCGGCCGATATCGGTATCGGTGAATTGAGAGTTGGACAATATCGGCATATCGGATATCGGCTAAAAAGCCAATATCAGACATCCCTAGTTTGAACATAATTCATCGATTCGTCACCTGCAAGCCACAGTTTTTTGGCGCATTACTGTGTGTTCAGGAGCAAAATCTAAATGTTTGCTCTCATCTGTCACATATGAGTCAAGCACCCTTTCTCTGATCAACCACATCTCGGAGGGTTACTCCTGTTGTATTGTTGAGATGTCAGTAAGACATCACACCTTTCCAAAGGGCTACAGGTTTATGGTGTCTTTTCACAGAGTAACATGGCGTCTGGAAAATTCTGAGGCACTTACCCTCTGGAAATCACAGTGCGGGTTGGGGCATTGGGTGGTTTTGCAGATGGCCAGGTCGCCATGGCAGCTACAATCCTGACATGCCTCAGGGCTCCATGATGTGTTGTTCTGTGGAGACAAATGCACACGAATGCATGAAATATTACTGTTTACATTCATGATTCATACCGTCGCTCTCTAATGTCCTAATATCACTTCCTAACTTACACCCGCATGTCTTTTTCTCCTCGACAGCCAACCCAAATTACAGCAAACAAAGGGCGTCCTGGGCATATTTGTGTGAAATTGATAAAAAGACAAGGCAAAGTGGATGTCCCTCTCTCGTCTTTTTCTCACATGATTTAAGTCAGCTGCAGTTATAGCAAATCCGGGTGCAGAGAGGGTTTCACTGGGTAGTAAGTAAGTGAGAATTACACTCAAAACATCTGGCCCTAAAAAGGGCTCTTATAGCGTATCTGCTTCTACATCGGTGAAACCTTTTGAGCTGTCGTCAGCCAGTGGAACAATGTCACATGGTAGAAAATCTGTAAAAAGTGTGGAAATCAAAAATACTGCTCACTGGGGCATTGCTGGTATTTGTCAGTAGATCATAACACTGAGCTGACAGATTCTTATGACTAGCTTACAGCCAAAGCTAAATCAATATTCCAGTGCCCACGTGTGCTCAGATATATCATTTTACAGTCCATAAATTGGATTTAGCCGGATGATTAATCACCCTCTCATGACAGGAATATCCACAGGCAGCTGTGCTCATGGAGTGGCTATTTCCTATGATGGGTGGTGACAGAGGCATGTGAAGGGTTTGCTCCATTTAAGATGCTAAGTAACGGAGATGTCTTAATGGGCAGGAAACTGTATCCCTCCGGCAATGATTACTTCCTAGTGTACAATAACGACGTATAATCATGCGAGTCATGCAGCAAAGCAATAACTCTGCAACAGGAAGACGATCTGGAGTGATCACCTTGAAATAAAAGACAATGAATCTGCAGAATTGACAATGAATGTCTGCGTTACGGTATACCACTGAAAAACGGAAAAAGCAAACTCCAAAGACAAACAGCAGGAAGCACAAAAGCGAGAAGGGACACGATATTTATAGGCAACCTCGGTCTGATGTTGAATGTAAAGCCAGCATTTACAAAAGTGTAGGCTATGGAAGAACTGGTAAAAAGAAAAGTTCAATTTCAGAGAGAAAAACTTATGAGAGATTTTTTTCTCTAACTCCAACTCAACAATGGTTCAATTGAATGAGAATGTGAAAAATGTGGGCCATGCCTGAGTTCAAGTGCACAAGCTTCAAAACATTTCTTTTGGCTCACAGCTTCGGTTAAGCATGAGTTTTAGCAGCAAACGCATGGAAATGATAAAGAGTGCCTGGAGGCTTCACGCGAGTAAAAGCGGGCTGAGGTTTACTGCAGGTCACGTAGAAGGACACCAATGGATACATCGAAAAATGAAAAATTTTAATTAGGAAGCGTAGGCAGCTGAGAGAAGTGGTACTCCGAGAGGGTGCACATGTTGATATGTACTGTAGGTGTGTATGTGTGTGTGTGTGTGTGTGTCTCTGCAAGGGAAAGGTGGTGCAACAGAATATACATTACGTCAAATGTATCAAAGGCAACTGCACTATGGTCCAACTACTGTTAACCATTCCAGATTTTCTGCAGAGTTAATGGGCCTGGTTCATTTATTTGTAGTATATCATTGTGACTGCGTGTTTCAATTACCCTCCCCTAATGTCAGGTGTACAGTGAGTGAAAATGTGTCATTCAAGGCACATTGTCCACAAAGCTCAATCACACACAGCCTGAAGCCAGATCCGACACACCCGATGTTGGACAAAAGCTTCATTACCCTTTAAAGTCAGCATAGGAGACATTGAGAAATGAATGGGAAGGTAGCTGTGATATGTTAGATCTCTGAGAAGGGAGGTCTGTCAAGATGAATTGCACTCAGTCTTATCAGATTGAAAAAAATACCATCAAGTCTCTCCACTGATTTGTTTCTGAGTACTTTTGATACATAATATGTATGTACCGCTGGCATGGGACTTGCATTTCTACAAGTACAGCTAATAGAGGCATTATTCAAAGTCATTGGAAATGCCTCAATCAGGTTGATTATAATTACTTGTACTCTTAAGTATGAGAACAATTCAGTTATGAACCTTGAATTTTAAAAACTGTGTGTGTATGGTATGCACTTTAGTGGAATAGGATGCATTACCCAGCCAAAGCGATGTTTCTCTCTCTCTCTTGAGTAATGTGTGTGTGTGTGTGTGTGTGTGTGTGTGTGTGTTTCTGTGAGTGCCTGCGCATGTGAAAGTGAGTGCTCAGGGATATCCCCTGAAATCAGTTTCCCGTTATGGTTTTGTGGCTTTGATTAAGGTGTGTCAGTAACACCTAAGTTATAGAAGAGAGTAAAATTAGCCCACCACAGTAGGTGTCTCCAGCTCTAAATTGGACTGTGTCTCAAAGGGACAGTCCATTTTGGGCCTGGTCTTCAGGGTATCGAGTATGTCGTACTCAATTCCAAATCCCCACTGTGGTTGGCTCCGGAGTGGGCTGCTGGCAAAATGGGATTGACCTGCTGCCGATGTAAACACACACCTCTTAAAGTGACTGGGGCAATAGAGCACGCTTCCACAGAGCACCGGGGCTGGAGTATTACCTGCACCCCCCCTCCCCGCTGTTCTCACAGGGCCGTGATGGTGGACCTATGCAGCAGGCAACGGCACAGGCAACCTAGGCAATTTATCCCCTTTGCTCCGAGAGCAACGGCCCCCTACAGGGACCAATACATGGGTTTTCTTGATTAAATGTCTAAGGAGTTGAGAGCTTATTGCCAGCCACCACCCCCAACACACAAATGGGGTTACATTTCTGTCTTTTGCTTTGATTTACGGCTTTTCCGCCCCATAGAAAAATGTTACCTCTCTTTCAGAAAGGAGGAAAAAAAACTGACCTGGAACTTCTGCTGTGTTTTAAAATCGTAGCTGTTATGTAGGTATTTGCTTAAGCAAATCTCTTGTATAAGTGGACTATGTGAGAAATGACAACAAGGATTATTTCTGAGGTGGCTGTGTTAAATAAATTTGGGTAGGTGTTTGTTTGTTACCATGTCTCATTGTTACCTGAGGAGTTTTTTCAATGTCTTATGAATATTACTTGTTTCAAAGTTGTTGTTGTTGTTGCCGTTCCCAAAGTTAGTTGATTTCAATTTAGCAGTTCTGACTGAGTGCAATGAAAGCACAAACACACCAAAAATGATTTTGAGCAGCTGCAGCTCTAGAGCTGTTATTCTAAAACTTCTGGAACCATCTAACCAGGATACTGCAGCATGGGGCAATCTGGCAATTTCATCTATCCTCAGCAGAGGGTAAGATCAGTATACAGAGAGCTCAGCTGCAGAGGAGAGCTCCCAGTTGAGTAACCTCGGAGTATTTCTTTAGGTGGGCCTTATCAATACATCCTTGCGTGACCTTAGATCTCCCACCACCCCATACATTCCTGGTGCGAGGGGTTTTGGTGGCCCCCACCAATGAATTAAACAGTAACGTTAATTAGACTCTGACCCAAACGGAAAGGTTAGGTCAAACATTAATTGGTCGGTCTCCAATTAGAGGAGGGGAAACACAGTTTGCTGTTGTTGTTAATGTACATAAAATGCCAAAGACCGTGGAGGAATGAAGCTCGTACCACTCTGAGGTTAAATCAATTTCAACTTTGTCATTGTCATAGTCACTCACTACCCCTGGAGAAGAACCTTGTTCTGTGACGACTTAAAATTTACAGCCGATCAACACAATCAAACAAAGGCCGGGTGCATCGTGTTGCGGCAGCTTCACCTACACGAAGGGCTGGTGCCTTTTTTTTTTTGAGGTATTTCTGATGTGAAAAAGAGGATGTGGTAGACACGACACACAATTAAGGATAGAAGAACCTTGCCTCATTTGGACAGAGTTCTGCAATACAAAGCGTCACTCAGATTTGGATGTTTCACTGAACATTGCCAAGTGGATCGAGCAGCTAAGCTCATTCTGAGGCTGCATTGGAAAATGTGTTTCTCCCTTCTCATGAGGATAGCAGCTGGATTGCCCCTGTTTGACCCTCCTAATTACACTGAAAATTCATTCTTATGTATTAGCTTCAAGCCCTTTGATTGCCTTCTCTTACAGTCCACTGAAGCTGGTTGATTATATGCAAATTTGTTTTCTGGCAAGCTGTGGAAACAGGCGAAGTTATAGCACTCCAACAAGTAGGACACCTACACTCCTCACTCCCTGTGCCAAAAGGCTGATTTAATTAATGCATTGGCAGGATCTCAAACCATTCAGAAAAACTTAGGACATGACTTTGGCTCCTCTGTGGTGCAATTTCCAATTTCCAGAGCTGTTCTGGGTATTCATTATCGCAGATGCAGCCACAGTCACAGTCACAGTCACAGCCAGAGCTGAGGAGAGGAAGCACTCTGAAACTCCACTTGAGAAAAAGTAGCAGATCCACAATTATATCAGCCCTAAAATGTACCAAGATGCTGACTATCGGTTGAGCAGAACAATTGTTTTTCACTACAAGTGAGAGGAAGAGGGGAAAAGATGATGGAAATGAACGAGAGAAAAAAGAGACAGAGGAATGAATGAGCTGAGAGAGAGACAGACAGAGAGGAAGACACAAACAAACTAAACTAGCATTAGACATTAGAGGAAAAGTTTACGGATCTAAAAAAGTACAACTACTCTCCAGAGATAACCTATTGTATGTACAGGTACATGACCTAGTAAAAAAACTTCACCTCACGATTTCCCTTTTTCACTAATATTGTTACATTTCCATTAATTTTAAAAAACACACACATTCATCCGAGGAGTGTAAACTGTAACTTTGCCTATTGATTTAACTTTCCCATGTGCCTGTGGTCCAATTAGAGGAGTTGTAGGGAAGACATGACAAATGACTGGCTGATTGTCGGCCTCCCTTGCCCATAAATCCTCCTGTCTGCCCTCGGTGCAGCATAGCTGCTATGGCGGCTGCAGCCAAGTCTCACCATCTTGCATGTAATGGGTTCAGGATCATCAGGCAGATGGCTCACTGGCGGGATAAAGTTCTCCCAAGTTCATCGAATGAAAAAGTAGCGATACTACAATGTAAAAAAATAAAACTGCAAATGCACAAGACTTTGATCGAGAATTGATAAACATACACTGTGTGGAAGGAAACCACTTCCTCAGGGATGTCCCAAGTCTGGTCTGCTAGCCAAATATCATGAAAACTCTCGGACAACAGCGATCCTGGCCCTTCTTGAAAAAAGTTTGGACACCCCTGCAGTACATGTTACAGCAACAATTCACAAAACATGTAAAGAGGTCAAACGTTGGCACAGAGAGCAAAAGAGACACTGCAGGAGATTTCTTCATGAATTTTCTTCACGAACTACACATGAAGGAATTTCTAAAATGCACAGAAACACATTTAACACAAACATATGAGGGAAAGAATACATTTGTATAATTACAAAAAAATCTTAATTGAATGTTTTCTTCATGGACTTACAAGATCATTGCGTTCAATAATTCACCTCCTCCATCTCGGCTCTCATTAGTTGTAATGAAAAATCCATGGTTTAAGTCCAGCCTGCTTGGGCGACTCCTTACATAATATATAGCAGATACCACACTACAGCTTTACATCTGAAGAGGTCCTGCTTTTTTCTCTTCATCTTCAGTTTGTTCTATGCACGGTTGCCCTCATTTAAGATTTGATTTTAACAAATGGCACAGTCTTGAGGGCAAATACCTACAACGAGGCTAGAGGCCTACATAGAATATCTTCATCTGGTGTATGCACTGGTATTCTGACTGAACCTTGCTGTGTTGATGATAAACCGTTTCTAACACTTATTATCAAGCGTTTTTAAAGCCTTTAACGAAAATTCTTTAAAAACCACCCATGCTAAACTATGGAAATGATCCAGTGTAATTGACATTTCTGGATGGCATATGAGTCGTTAAGCAAATAACGCAAAGGGTACGAGGATGAGCTCCTTGGAAGGGGTGGAATCAACGAAAGGCCGTTCTCGAACAAAGACGGAAGACGTATTGCACTGTCAGCCGATTCATCTCTGCAGTGAGGCATAATGCATTCAGGCAACTTTGCAACTGACAAGTTAGATTCTTTTCATTGAGTAGCTTTCGCAGCATCAGACCCTTTGTCGAGATTGAGAGACTGGAACCCAGCCCACAGGGGCGGAAAGTACATTCAGTCAAGTCGTTTGCAATCTGCTACTCCAATGCATTCTATATTCAAATATTTAACACATTTGACTCCGTATGAAATAAGGTGGCATTCCTCCAAACACCTTTTATATCAGTTAATTAAGTTAGACTTACAAATACTCAAAACTGGGCCTACATCTCACCATTAATTTGCATCTATTTATTTATTTATTTATTTATTTATCTATTTATCTATTTATTTATTTATTTATTTATTTCATTTTTCATCTATTTATTTTTCATTTTTATTTTCCCAATAAAAAGTATCTTGTTGTATCTGTTGGTGGTCATAGCGTCACTTCTTCTGCCCTTTAACATTACTCCTCCAATATTAACCACATTGTTAAATATTGAGTACTGTTGGACACTGCAGAACAATAGTCTACACTACCAGGGACAAAAAAAACATCAACAGCTTTTAGTCAACCAAACAAAGGATAAATAATTCATAAATATGTGGGTAGCTTTGTGAACAAGCTGCTCCGTTATCCTTTAAATATTCTCAGACATGAGGAAGGGGCATCAAAGCTCTCAGCACAGCTTTGGGAATCTGTTCTACTGCATGTGCACATCCATGTGCACATGCAGTCCAGCTTTCAATAATGCATCTGATCCTCACTCAGATCCGGTGGAGGTAAAGGGAGAAACTGACCCTGCATCACACTGCTGCTGTGTAACAAGTACTAATGGTTTACCCCATTTCTAAATCACGGTTTTCCAGAAATGTAATTATAGAATTTGCTATAAAAAGAAATTAATGAATGAAATAAATATTTTCTATCACTCTCATCATGTATTAATTGTGTGGGAGGAGGAGGTATAACTATCCTGGGAACTCAAACCTGGAGCAATGAAACCATGACAGTGTTCTGAGAAGTACAGACAGGATAATATTCACGCAGACAAAGGTGAGAGGTCACAGGATGGCTTGTCGTTAAGGTCACTTTATGGCACTTAACCTAACAAACCATGGGGCTTGTGGTCAGCTTCAAGTTGCACATTCCCAGTATGGAGCTAACTCAGCTGCTTTTCATCTTGTTTCTATCTGGCCCAGCAGTCCCTTGACATTGAACAGCGCAGCATGTCAGCTCTGTCCTTGGTTATCGGCAAATTGACTCTAAATCTGCTCATCTTAAGCGGCTTTTCAGTCTCACAGGTCATCCATCAAGTTCAAGTCTCACAAATCTTTACCGACCCAACATGGTCGTGGAGATGGTCTGGATCTTGGTTGAGGTTATTGTGCCTAATCCCCAACTATCGTACTCTAGGATAACAAATAAGATGATTTCTTTTACCATGCCACATCACCACGTTTACATCACCATTTGCTTGTTCTTTGGATACATCAATTGGCTGTACAAGAGAGTAAATTTTACTTTGGAGCAGAGAAGCCATTGTTATGAGGATTGGAGGTAGTGTTATGCAAACTAGAAGGTCAACAGCTGCTACCATGCATCTGCTCAGACAAACTATCACCTTCCATGGTCCTGCACACCAGACAATGCAGGTGATAAAACCCGAATCTACCTCTCATAAAACAAATGTTGGGAGGTTTTCACGTCGCATTTGTGGGTCTAAATCGACTATACAGTTCAGGAAATTACCTCACACACACATGCCCACACACATAGTGGAGGACGTATGGATTACTGGAGGGAGGGCAACGCACTGACAGCTTTAGTGGCTTGAGGGAACCTGACACAGGAAGCAAGGCGCGCTGGCGTCAGTGTGAGAGGAGCAGCAGCTGGAGTGTGTGTGCACGAGTGTGTACATTTTACTTCAATCCTTGAAATTAGCACCACTATGCTCTATGCTCTGGGCTACGCAGGAAAACAAAAATAACACATACCATCTTGTGTGTATGAGTGCTGAATGTGGAAAGGACAACGAATAACCTGGAGCTCTGTAAAGTCTGAAATAAGGAGATGGATTTACTTAAATCAAGACTGAAGCCTCTTGTTTTGATGCACATGTAGATGAGTGGTACAAAACTGACCATTATAATCCTTCATAGATGCAAAATGCTGCTAAAATGTCAAACTGATTTAAGGCGTTTGCTGATTTCCAAATAACTTGGCTCAGAAATGATCAATTTTAATCAGTGGAACATTGAAATTCTTGCTCTGCCTGCTGACACCATTGCTCTATCTGCTCCATCTTGAAAAGTGCTTTAAGATAACTTGTTTTGACCTGGCGCTATACAAATTGAATTGAATTGAGATTAATTGAATTGAAATCAACATAGATTTTTCCTTGACAAATTATGTGGTTGGTCACAATACTGAATCTTACTCTCATAGTTGGAACCTTACAGTAAATCGGTTAAAAACAGCAGTTTGCAATTAAGATGCAATTACCGGATTTAGACATAAGGCAACTGCAGGTGAAAACAAAAGCTCACACTGTGACTGTTGCTGTATGAATGCCCAGGGAAACGTACACGTCAATTACTCCAAACGGACTTCAATAATTTCAGATGCATGCTGAGTTTAGGACGTGGGTTATCTTGAAATGCTGAGTCGTACACCTTCCCTCCTCTTGTGGAGAAGAATTTCTGGGCCAAAATATTACTGCAAATCTGCAGGTTGTTGATTCCAAATAACACCATGAACCCAACTAACCAGGCAAAACTGTGATTTGCAATGAACAAGGGAAAACAAAATCGATCCCATGAAATTTAAAGCGCAGGCTGTGTGTGTTTGTATAAATGCATGTGCATAAGTGTGTGTGTGTGTGTGTGCGTGTGTTATTGATGTTCTTGTTTATATCACCATGTTGTCTGTGGACATTTGAGTGTATTTATAGAGCTCTGACAACTGCGATCACACAAAACTCTCACACTGGAACTGCTGACAAAAACAGAACTTGACTGGGGGAGCGGAGAAGGACGGTGAAGGTGTTTGAGGAAGTATGTGGGCGAAAGAAAGAGAAAATGGGGGAGTGGGGCATCGAACAGTGGGGCGCATATGCAAAGCATTACCATAGGTTACAATTTTCAAACCACTTTGGCGAGTGAGCGTAAGTGTGCCCATGTGTGTATTCAGGATTCAATGTGACAGTTACTTCTACCTGACACACCCGTACACTACACACACACATACAAACACATAAATCGATATTCCTTACAAGCCCAGGCTTACCTCGGGCTTGGCCATGTTCTCAAGGTGTTAGAGGGGTTGTAACCAGGCTAAGTGCAGCGCAAAATAGCGTCAAACGAGTTGAATTGTGTTTGTGTTCGATACCATGTGACACATGTTTGCCACCAACAGCTTATCTTCTGTGGCAATCTCCTATGTAGGAATATTCAACTACTTCTGCTTGGCTACAAGCATCCACACATGTAGAGGTTTTCACAGGAATGTTTGAGCTGGCTCTCATGGCCAAGTGTGTGTGCATGTGCGTGTGTGCGTGTGTGTGTGTGCGCATGCCTCTGGGTTTGCCCCGCAGTGTGACTGACAATCCAGGTTAACTATCAGAACTGAACATTTCTCATGTGTTGCTGGCAGGCAAACCGAAATAAATCTTCTGCCGTTTCCCTCCTTCACAACCGCT
>OMPJ01023795.1:14678-53276 GCA_900312935.1 Carapus acus
CCACGGCCACACACACACACACACACACACACACACACACACACACACACACACACACACACACACAATTTCCGTATACATACAACAGTACTTCCAACTTTTTTCCAGTCGTCTTTTCCTGAACACAGCACACACAATTGGCCGCTGAATATTCTACATTGTGATGAACAAAGGAAGCCACTTGCAGCTAATTAATCCAACGTTTTCCAATTTGCAGTCTTTTGAATTCCAATAAAAGCGACAAGCATTTGGATCACTCATTTGCAAATTTGCCACACACATGAATAGATGGAGCTACTCTTTGGGTAGATTCCAGCCAACGACCTAGACAGAAATGTGTGTGATGACTATACAGTATAATGTTTCTCTGAAATGCTGGAATGCCCTTTAAAACCGGATCACCGTGAAGGTCATGTCCAGCAAGTCTGCCTCAAGCCAGACCCCAACTTGTTGAAATCCTCATACAGAGCTGTTGCTGGATGCATTCGCTAGGGGGCGTCTAGGGGCTCCAACATAACATCATTCTACCAAAAATAAGTTAAAAAGTCAACTATGTTTCTTCTGTACACTGTCTCTCTGTGTAAATATCTCATGTTACAACCTGCAGCTTATTTTCAGGGGCAGCGTCTAAATGTACAAAGAAAATTTTCTTTTCAAATTTCGCCGGTGCAGCTTATACACCAGTGCGCTCCTTGTCTGGAATTTACAATACCTCACTTGTTCCAACAATTTCTGGTGATAAGATTTTACTTAATATGGCTCCATTTAACACATACTCAGCTGACAGAGTTACAATATTGGATATAATGGACCTACTGATGGGTCGATTACGCAGTTGAGCAGAAATGTGCCCTGTCCCACATGAATAAGGACAAAATTGTGAAGCAGAGTAACTATGGTGTGTTGGCTTTTTAAAAGGGAATGTTAATAAAGTGAACGTCAAACACTTCATGATTTAAAACTAATAACAAAGACATGATTTAAGGCATTAGTTTATAATGTAGATTATGATAGCATAAGTGCTGTTTAGAAACACTTAGCATAACTACTAGGGACAAATTAAGATTAATCATCTTGTCAAGAAAGGATCACAACAATAAAGTGAATGTTATGCTTGATCTAACCAGAAGGAAAAACACTGTATGACATAAAAAAACATTGTCTTGACCCACTGTTTTGCAGTTGTGTTTCTGAAACACTCAGTTGGAAGTCTCGTGGAACATCAGCATCAGCACTTCTGCAACTTTGCGCTCAGACATCTCGTCTATACTGAGACGAGTCCTGACTCCTACAGACTTTATGGTGGGGCGTCAGCCAACAAAGTATACTGCTGTTTGAAATGAGTGGAGACTCTGCTGTGTACGCCCCACATCTCCTCTCACTCCACAAGCAGCACAGCACTCCAATAATTATTTGGTAGAAGATATCATCAAATACATCTGACAGCTGCAATTATGATGGAAACAGGACACAACCCACAATTTCGGTCCTATTACGAGCTGACATGGCACCATGGATTTTTTAAAGCAGAAGAGCCGGGTGAGACTCTGGACAAGGATGAGTTCAAATCGATTCATTTGGTCCACAGCTTTGATCCAACGATGAGTGCCAATAGGGCGAGACGTACACAAATTGGAGCTGATTGAGGATAAATTGTAAAATGAACTTTGCTGACACTGACCACTGAACAAGCTGTGGATGTTGTAGATGTGGGAGGGAGGACAGCAGTCAGCAATGCTGCACCATTCAGTCCAGGACTGACTACAGTACATTTTCCATCAGTTCCCGCTCCCTTGTTCGCTCAATCAAGTGTGTTCACCTGTGCAATTCAATTCTGTTATTTTAATAGTGCAGAGTCAAATTTTGGAACTACTGATGATGCTTGGGATAGCTTGAAAGTAGGGATGTCCGTTATTGGCTTTTTTGACGATATCCGATATGCCAATATTGCCCAACTCTCAATTTACCGATACCAATACCACCCAATACCGATATGTGCGCCAGTAAACGCTTCAGGAGCGCATAGGCACTATTTCGGTGTAACGCAAGCATCATTTTATTTTATTCGTTTTTTATTCTATCAGTTTTAAAGCCAAAAAATCCGATACCGATATTACATTTCTATGCCAACATCGATAATATCGGTGACATCTCTAGTTGAAAGTCATCCAAATTCATCTTCACGTTTCCCTTTTGGGCTTTGACAGCAAATACCATAGAAATCTTGACCTAAGTTTGAGAGCTTATGGCACACAAACACATCTTGACTCAGTGGACGATGAAAGTTATGAGGTATTTTTTCAACAGCAAATAAAGAGTAAAATAAAGTCAATGGTTGTTCTTATGGGAGACTACAAAAGTGTTTATTGTAATGGACCGCAAATGGACCATTATGAGTAAATTTCACATTTTCAAATAAAAGTTGGAAATAAAAGTTGCCTGTGATACACCTTTGGTAGAACAATCTGAGAATGAGTCGGAAGGAAACAGTCTCAGTCAGGAAACGGATTCAACAGCGATACAAACCAAAAGAAAACAAAGGGAGAAAAGTATGATAGCATCTGCAATCACAGTACTCAAGTAGACCAGCATAGACAATAGTATTTGACCAGAATATCAACAGCGCCGGTTTGCAAGGTGGACTTAAAGTAGAACAAAGTCTTCAAACACATAAATAAGTGCCTAATGTTTATCGAGAATATTAGGAATGAGTGATGGCCGCCTAATCAGCACATGGCTTTCCTGTTACTACCCAAATTAAACTGTTACAGAGATGAAGCTATGTTTGGTACCTATGAGAATCTAAATCTGTGTTTCAGTGGGGCTGAAACACAGGTTTATCAGCTTAACCCCCCCCCGCTGAAGCTGATAAAATGTAGCAGCTCTGTGACAGAGGGACTGACATCACCCTCCAAAACAAAGAATCCCCAAGAGACCTGTAAGGGCAAATCCAATTGGATTTAGATTGAAAGGCTGCAGCCTCCTATCAAAACGGTGCAGGTAGGAATTTGCAGGCACCACCTGTGGTGGGAATAAGCCATCTTGATACTCCACCAATCACACTGCAGCTATGACATTACATCATTTAAGCTGGTGGCACTGTCTACGAATGAAGAAAAGCTTCCAGGAGGTCTAAAGACTTTGTCAATATGGATCCAGACTAAAACAAAGCCAGAGAACAGTCTCAAATGAAATGTTTGATCCAGGGCCAATGTTACACCTGATCTCAGTTACATTTAGTATATGACATATCAATTTCATCAGAAATTGTCACGAACATGACGGACAAGAAAGATCCGCGGCTCACCTAACACAGTGAAAAATAAACAGGAGAAAGCTGCAAGGGTGAAGAAATAGGAGTGCACATATGCCAGTCCATGTGATACAGAAGCATCCCATGAATTCTTCACTCCACCAGTAAATGTTAATGCTCGTCAACTGTTTAAAACATTGAGTGGCATTCTATTTCACCATATAGGATTGCAGAATGTATAGGGAGTCTATAAATAAATCTACTGGATGAATGAATGATCGGTTCCGATGAGAATAGCGCCAGAATAAATACGGTACCTGCTCTGCATGCAGAGTAAAAACAAGCAAAAGACTCTGTTTGTTTCCACTGTTACAAGCAGTGTAACAAAGATCCAAGGATGAAGCAGCAGATAAGTGCTGGCTAAGGAGACATGCCGGAAAGGAAAGGTAGAAAAAAAGCCATTTTTAATTATAAACTAGAACTAATAGGGGAACATAGTGCTGGGGGACACTCTGGATGCTAAGTGAGCTTTTTGTTGAGACAAAGTGTTGTCTCTGAGGCCAAGATGACTCTTTGACCTGCAAAATCTTCCGATCTGTGTTCTTTAAGCGTATAAAAATCTCTGAATGTAGTATGTGCTGCAGAAAAAGTATGAATGAAATCCTTTAGATGTTTTTCATTGTCTACATTTTGTGAGTAATCAGTTATACAACTTCAGTGGCCTCCAGCTTTAATGATCACTCTCACACAATACACACATACATCATTAACTTTGATGGGAAAATGCCACTTGACTGTATGCTTTATTATTGAGGTGATGCGGCTTGTTATCACTTTATCTTCCTGGTCTGTTGCTTTAATTCAATGTCCAACAGCAGCCCTAATTCAATTCACCACTTTTCCCCAAGGGAGGTGTAGTGTGAGGCAGAAGCAGGTGTGTTTGTGTGACAGCCATGTTCATATTTAGCAAAACTGTGATGACTCTACGTTGACACACTTTCTCACACCCACCACACACTGTCCCTCCAGTACAGCTTATTTTGGTGGCAAAGCCTCTCCACACTCCAGTGGAGCAAACAGCTGCAGGCGGGCGCCACTAGGAAAATGCTGCAGCTATTTAAACTTTCACTTTGTAACTGAATATCCGCATCGCACACAGTCACAGGCTATCGCGCTGAGTAAAAAATACATTTCACAAATACTAAAAAATATATCACGATATGCCGTGTGACATGAAGGGAATATATTTAGTTCGGGCTTTGAAATACTTACGGGGAATTTCAGGCAGTATGATAGGCATTGAGGGTATGATAGGCATTATTTTCTATTTATAGACACTATATCATTTCCCTCCTTATTCAGTTTTTCTTCTTGAACCTAATACTGTTGATTTGTTTGCTTTATTTGTTCAGGGTGCAAAACCTCACCTAGACTTTCAGAAACTTTGCTGTTAAGGTTGAAGATAGTTGCTTAAAACTGCACTTTTCGTTTCTGAATTATAAAAAACTAATAATTTCAAGCTTTATCTGAGTTGAGGTCGTTTGTCTTGGATTTTGAAATGTTTAGTTTGCTTTTCCAATTAAACCAACTGAGATATGTGGGAACAGTGGGGCAAGCTATTTGCAATTTGACAGGCTGTGCATTGGGAGTATAAATTTTTAACCCATTTTAGCTGAATCTTTAACAACGAATCCATGCAAAACATGCTGAATGGTTCTTAAACTGTTGGCACCAATATGATACAGGACCTCAACTTAAATCCTGACAAATAACAAATACCTTACAATGCTTGCCATTAATTGTATCAAATGATATCGTTAGTGCCGTGAACTACAAACATGATACAAAAGGCCAACTATATACTCATAAATGAAAGCGGCAGTATCATTTGCTGTATTTATCCCAGCGTGTTCCCACGGCAGCAGAGGAGTCGGGAAGGCGGTGGTGAAATACGATTAGTGGTGCATTGCGGAGCACATTGTGGATATATTTGTTAGATGTGCAATAGCAACCAAGAGCAATGAAAGTGACAAACATGAATCACCCTGCCACTTTTAGCTGGATCAGAGCGTCATCATTTCAAACATCTCTCACTGTCAATGTTTTTGACTGCAATGGTAACACGTCTGTGATGTGTTAGCATATTGTTGGCGTCAACTGACGTCCACGTTGACAGTCTTGTATGTGGGGCGTTTGTTGGGACAACAAAAGTAAAAAGTTGCCGTGTGAAGTAATTCTCCTCCATTGCAGACATAGCCAGATGTGTTTTGATAGTGACTTTGCATGTGCGACCGTGGCGACAGGGGGCTTGATCAGTCAGATTGAACAACATAAATGTTTGCCAGTTGCTCTATTGCTTTCAGCCTGTCTCAGGTAACATCAGACCTAGACAAACTCATGTCTGTGTTAACTTCACTTCAAGGTTTATTGAATTGCTCTCTCATTTCAAATGAAATCTATATTAGTCAAACAGCACGTCATCAGAAAACCCTTTGGTGGCTATTTGAGGTTTTAGGCTTTATCATTTACCATCAGTAATCCACTGGGTTGCATACTAGGACAGCGGCTATCACAAACAATCTGCAGCCATGACAGCTGGGACTGAATCAGTTTGAATAGTTAGTTGTGATTGGTGGAACTCAGGGCAGACCGGTGGGAATGACATATTTGAAATGCCACGACAGTAGGGGCGGCACAGATGAACCAAAGTGAGCATCTGAAATGGAAAGTGGGATTAATTTGCACTTCTGTAACAACAATACTGTGATGACAACAAAGGTTATGTGTGTCAGCCATGGATCATCACAGGCTTTGCTTTCAACTCTGGTTGGAGTAGTTAAATGAGCCATTACCTGATGTTTGGTTGGGGAGTCAGGGAATCAACAAACAGATGGCAAGTATTCAATTCACCAGGTGTAATTAGTCTGTTTAAATTCAGGTTTTGCTCTGCATTTGCAAACAGGTATTAACTGATCACTCCGCTTGTCTCAAGGACCCTCATGGCAGAGAAGCACTAAATTCATAGAGGTCCAAAGTTTCAGAGAAAAGTAATGTATCGTGAGACTGCACAGCTGTTGTGATAATCATAACAGGACTACTTCCTTAAAGGTGTTATGATTCTTGGGGATAAGTTTCACATTCTCAAACATGTACGCAAATGTGTAACCATCACATCAAGAGTAAGACAAGATGACTTGCATCCTTAGCTGTAAAGAGCACAATTGATGGGGGAGGAGGAAATCCATATCTGAAATGTTAACAAATGCTTAGCCAGGTAACATCTAAAACATCCTCAATAATTCTGGGTTTTGTGTGTATCAGCTTTCACATGATTTGTACATGATTATTGTAAAGACTGTTATAATGACGATTAGAGAAAAGACAGACACAGTAGGGTCATTGAGGACTAACACCATTTAAGCACGTCTTTGAGCAACCTTGTTCTTTTTGGTCGTTCTTTTTTTCTGTGCCTTTTGTGGAGCTGTGAGAAAGGTTTGGGGAATGAAAGTTCCTAAACCTGTCACTGATGGATCTTTGACAGGCTTTCTACAAATACAGTTCATCTGAGTTTGAGGTGAGACAAAAATAAATCATGTGGTTTATATTAAGTCATAACTTATCATATGAGATCTATTTTTTTCTGTACTACGGACTTGTTGTCCGTTTGTGATGGAAGAGATTGGATTAGCTGTCGCTTTTATATCCAGTAAACAAAAATAAAGTCCTCTCAATAAGAAGAAAACTGGACAGAGAGTTTGTTTGTCTGATCTTTGTCTGTCTTTGTTTGTTTTCCATTAAAATCACAGATGACAAAGGAGCTTTTATTTGGTAGGTTTGGTGACACAGGTGAATGATGACGTAGCAGTTTTTTTCTCCCACAACTAAACTATCAGAGGAGTACTTCAGTCTTCAGTGGTGTGGGGAGGAAACCTGATGCAAAGAGGCACCACTTGGATTGGCTTTGCCTCTCACCACTGTTTCCTGAAAACTTGAAATTTTGAAATTTGGACTTGAAATTTAGTCTTAAATCTCAAGTCCACATTGTTCCGCCCAAGTTGTTCAACTGCGTTTACAGTGAATCCTGAACCTGCATGTGATCGAATCTAGAGCTATGGCACCGGATTGAGAGAAATGAACACATTAGCAACTTGAATGGCAGATAAGAAAGTAAGTATTTCTTGTTAATTAATTCAGATGCTTCGCTTGCTAAGCACGTCTATATTCTCTGGTCGCTGTGGTAAATGGACTGCACTTATACGCAAAAGTGCTCTACAATAGACTCCCATTCTGCCACTCAATCTGACAGCAACCTGCACATCAGGCACAGTCGACGTTATGATGTACTGATGACCATTGTCTGCTAATAATCCTAGAGCACAGACTATAAATGAGAGACAACGTCTAGGAACATAATGTACTGCAAGACTGCTATCGCTGATATTGCTTCATCTCTCCTTTTCAGCACTGCAGCGGGCACTAACCATTCCAAAACATTTCCCAGCATATTTTCCAGAATGGACCAGAACATGCCCAGTATGTACAGTTATGTAGAGATATATGTACCGTACATATAACACAATGACTGAGTGATTAGTGTGGGAAAAGCACGGCACACTCCTTCCTTTAGCCTCTCAGAAAAAAACCCCACAACATATATAACCTTTGTGATGGTGCCAGTAAAGAAAATCTGTTGCTGAATTGTTGTAGTGTTGACAATGTTATCATTGCACCATCATGCAGATGGAGACTGACACAGCAGAGATTGGATGTGTGCCCCCCTGGCAAGGCAGTTAGAGCAGAGCAGGACGTGCCTAGAAGCTGGGATTCATAGAGGGAGGATATGTGAAAAATGTTAACTATTAGCAGCCGCTCTCAGCCAGTCATGTTCACGGCTCACAAAATCGAAATCTCTCCTCCTTCCGACTGACAGCAAGCGAGGATAATCAATACGAGACCATCACCCTCAAAACAAAGTGAAGAAAAATGCCTCACGTTAATCTTAATGCTTGCAGAGAGAGGCCTGGGCTGAAATATGGAAACGCTCGTCAAAAGCTAAAAAGGCTCCAACATGTGAAAACATGTAAGAAAAAAAAAAGAATAATAAAAACTACGGAGACTAACAGTGGGGACAAGGGGAAAGAACAAGGGGTCATCGTAGAGACGTTAAAGATGTCCGATACTGGCTTTTTTGCCGATAACCGATATGCCGATATTGTCCAACTCTCAATTTACCGATACCGATAACCGCCGATACCAATATGTGCGCCAGTGAACGCTTCAAGAGCGCATAGGCACTGTTTCGGTGTAACGCAAGCATTATCTTATTTTTATCGTTTTTTATTTCATCGGTTTTAAAGCAAAAAAATCCGATACCGATATTACATTTTTATGCTAATATCGGGCCGATATTATCGGACATCTCTACATATCAGCTGAACTGGCATCGAAACCAGTATAGGGTTCGCAGTCTTGCTCAAAGACGCTTGTAAACTTGTTTCTGGTTTGCCTTCATTGAGTCTACATAGGCCCGGCTCAATGGCTTCACCAACTAAAAATCATTCTGTACTACATCATTTGACTTTCAGTATTTGCTCTTGTGCGCCCTCCTGAATACCTAATAGGGTTTGTATTCCTGCCTAGTCTGAGCCAGCCTTCCCATAGCCAAAATTGATCTTTCTAATCCTGCTGCTCCTGAGATTTGGAAACGTCATCACTCAACAATGTCGTTGCTTGTTCTGGTGACTGCTCATTTTTCTTGGTTCCTGGGGTATAATTATTCTGCTTTCTTGGAGAAAAAGTGAACTGCCACCAGGCCAGTTTATGGAGAGATTAACAGTGGTTACCCCTGCCTCAGTACACAGCTGTACTCGTGGCCCATCACCTCCATTCCATCTACCACATGCTTCCACCATATTTTGCTTGAGAAGGTACCTGTTCACCTTCGGAACAGACTTAGAATGATACCTATTTCACCAAATGCTGCGATGAGTTGACGTGATTTCTGGTGCCCCAAGTGAACTACTCACGATGTATGTCACCATAGTCAAATCGAAAAGATAAAATTTGACTTTCTTTCATAAGGCTGACTTCAAAAAAAGTCACACTTGCTTTACATCTGGAGAGAGTGCTGAGGGGTGCCTCCTTCAAACGTTTGGCTGGGGAATAAATCTTGCCTTTAGATATGCAGAGAGGTCTTGATTTTGAAAAGACTTGAAAGAGCGGGTGGGGAGGGGGTCTGAGCTCTAATTGAAAATGTTCTCTCCTTTTAGATGCACTGAGATGGAGGAAATTTCACTTCAGTGTGTTCCCCTTTTATGAGAAAAAAGATAAAGATTAGATGGTTTGACAGTGACAATGTGACCAATAAATTCCACAATGGTTTATGTCCAACTCCACCACTTTTGTTTATTCATTTCCAGTGTATCGACGATTCCATATACTGCAATGTCAGCAGGGAACATGAACAGATAGCAACCACCAAGGTTGAGGGAAAGGTGTCGCGATGGCAAATGATGATCTTAATCGACAAAAGATCATCCTTGGTTTTGTGCGAGGGGTCAGATGGCAGCGATCAGTATGGCTGATTCTCCAAACACACATCATGCAATCACCAATTTAACAGCAAAACCCGCGGAATCGCAAAAAAATAACGTGAAAAAACAGCACAATAACATTTACATCATTCATGTAGACATATCAAATAACAAAGACTGTGTTCATAATGTGTGTTTATGCTCAATTCAGATTTTGCAGAGATACAGAGATAAAGAAACCACTTTCACACTGTTACTAACAGTTTTTTGTATCTGCACATACCGCATGTGTGTATGTACGTATGTGCCGTGTTTAGTAATGGGTGCGGTGCTGTGAAGAGAGAGATTACCCATTTAAATGAAAGCAGTTACATTCGCACAGATATCACGAGGACAAAGAACCAAGAAAAAAATCACATAAGACATTTCGTGATTACCTCTCACAAAATGCAAGCACTGCCATAAAAACCTACTAACCCTCTGACACTAAAACCAAATCCCTCCTCACAACGTTACTCGGTTTTTGGAGGAGACATCGCATGCCTCCCCACTTTTCTTGTTTGTGTTTTAACGATCCATATAGCCTGTAAACTGTGCAGTGTCTGGTGGTACAGTCGGGGGGGAAATCATGTTCCCATTCCTCCACTTTTGAACAGCCCTGTCAGGTTTGGCAGAGCCTTATGCGTGCAAATAGATGCATGCAGGGAGGAATGATATTGTTGAGGGCTTGAGAGTAAGATGAAAGTGAAATAGGAGTACTTAAGGTCCAGCTGGCAAATATGTTATGATCCCGTTCAGCACACACTGGATTAGTTTTAATCCCCCATGTAGGAGTGTGTAGTGAGAACAAACAGTGGGGCACTACATACACTCACGAGCATAAGTAGAGTGTTTATTGTAGTACACTTGTGCCACACTTCTGTAAACAACTCCACAGCTTCATTAATTGTATTGTCTGGCTGATGATGAAATTCTTCAATTTTAAATTAGAAGTGCGATTGTGTTCATTGTGATTGCCACTCTGTATCAATTACAGACTGACATGGGATTTATGAATAACCCTTAAAAATCTGTGTGAACCATGAATGAAAATAAAAATTACATTACTTGCACTAGAAGTAAAAAATATGTTATTTCAGCTTGCAGTTATGTATTCACCCTTGGAGACAAGCAGCATCTTTGCCATACTTCAGACTTAAACTGCCAACGGCAAAACTGGATAAAACTTGGTGCCCTCACCTAAAGAGGAGGAGGGCAGCAGATGGAATGGGAGAGCTGGGGGAAGCGACTGAGCGTGTCAACACCAAATCAGCTTGACAGTGGGAGTGACCTGGCAGGTGGCAGCAATGTGTGTAATAAACCTCTGTGTCTGCAGTGCGGCCAAAAGGTCGATTCCCACAACAGGACCACAGAGTGAGTCCAACAGGCAAAATAATACTTATAAACAGACCAAAACAAGCAAGAGACAACATGGTGTTCGAATCTTTGGGTCAGCAAAACCACTCGAAAATTTCTTGTACAATGCTTCAAGTATATCTGTTTGATAGTTTACATCTGTGATGCCATAAATGCCTCCAATTGGCCCTTCATGCTCATCTAAATGTTGGGGTTTTGGTTGAGAATATTGTGGTGGAAAATGTATGACTCTGTGGGCCTTTTCAAACGCAGTTTGCTCTGCTGAATCTCACCATTCACATAAACATCCAGACACATGCAGAAACACAACAATTGCAAAATTTTGCAAAGGTCAAGCGCCCTTGTTTTGAGTCTGAGTTGTTTCTAGCCATTCTTACTACTGGGAGCAACTCATATGGCAGTAATCAAAACAGCTGAGACAAAAAGAAGCGGCTTGAATCCAGATAAGTCATCGACATAGTCCTGCATTTGTATGTCTACTTCTCGTGAAATTATTTGTCATGCCCAAACCCTTTTCATGCACTCTGACAGTACACCTATATGCCTTTGTGGCTCTATGCATGGACAGATATCCCTAAAGATCAATCCCTGCATCCAATTCACTCATAATATAACACAGGAGATGTTCCTGAGCATCTGAGGTAGAGAAGACACTTGCAAAAGAGACCAATATCAACTTTCTAAAAACTGAGAGGAAATAATTAAACCTAAGTATTAACCTACTGTGCCAGCATGGCAGAGGTTAAGGATCTAAAAATGGAAGTTTATGATGTTTTGAAATTTTATCATTGTTTAGAAGGTAAACACGTCCTTCTGCAGCACGTTGAGACAGACTAATGAAATCGGGCAGCTCAGATGGTGCCTGGACCATTGCCAGACAACTACACTAGTCAGGGATATAGAAATAATATGCCATGTGAAAGAGGAGGGAATCGTAATTAAGCTCAGTTCGCCACTATCTGGTGGGGCAAATCATGGTTTCAAAAAATCCATAAAATACCTCAAAACAAACAGAGCTGGACCTACAGTTATTCTATTCACCATTTCAATCCATAATTTTTGTGTCATGATGCTGACAGATCCCACGTGCTTAAAACAATTTCTCTTCCAGATATTGAGAAACTGTCACTGGTGTCGTGCTTTGTACACTTTATTGCTTCCACATCATAAATATAGGATACTTGCACAGGATATGTGTAAGAAGAGAATGTATGGGTTGACTTAAATTAGGAGTCAGAACAAGAACCTCCTCCACGGTTCCAAAACCAAACCCAAAACACTCTCACAGCAGATCCCAATTAGTCAAGAACATCCACAAGTGAATATAAATGAGTAGTCAGTTGAATATGCACATAATTCTAAGACGGCAGCATTTTTGGAATCCCCCATATACTGAGACTCACTTGACACCCACTTGCTGTCAAAATACAAATCAAAGCTGGATCACCAATATCAGTTGGAACAGAGTCATGTTTACGAAAATCTGACTGCTCTGTCTCACTTTGTGCAGCTTCCCATAGCCCTAAATTCCCACCATCCCCACAAGCATGCAACCTCCAGGCAAAAGGAGACAGCTGATGGGAATTGGGGGTGGGGTGGGAGATGGATTCCAAATAGGTGCTTGTTATGAATGTACCAGTTGTACAAAGTATTGCAAATTTTACATGGTTAATTCTTAACAAATTGAAGAATTCAATCTTAACTGATTGGAGAACAGGTGAAATTCAATAATGGTCAATTAACTTGATTGATTCACTGAATGTAAATGAAATCAAATTGAGAAGAGGAGGACAGATTGGAGCAGAGGGAATGGTAATGAGGCAGCACTACCACAACACAATGAAAGAGATGTTCTTAATTCTGCATGGCATTTAACACCTTGCTCCTATTCTAACCTGAAGTCACAAATTGCCGGTTATGACAACTCCAGATATGAACAAAATGGGTGTTCTTCTTAAGTTGGCTGGCATCTGCCATTGAGAGAAGGAGAGAAGCTCTTTCATCTGTGGGTAGATCCTGTGCTCCTAGGTAGGACATCGAAAGGAGACAATGTGGGAGTTTTGAGCTATGGGAAATGATGGCTCCAGGCCATCTCCCCTGGCTCCCTACGGTGGTTCACCGGCCTTGAACAGCTGGAAGGTGACCAGGGGCAGATTGTACACCAGTTGGAGATGTATCGCTGTGATGGTGAGCGAGCACCAAGGGATTCTCCTGTCAGAGTTGAGGAATGTAGCCAGGGAAATGGATATCTTAAGTAGTGCCCTTGAACTGCTGCCACAACAACTTCACCTTCCAAAACTTGATTGACAGCGAAGAATCTCATTCATTAATTTGATCTTACTAAACTCCATGTGATTCAGACCCTGTATAACAGGGGAATCAAACTCATGCCCGCATCGTTGTTTACTGCAGCCCACGAGCACTCAGACCATCCTGCGAACCCTCCAATAACCCCCCACACTGGGCAGAAGACAGAGGGCAAGAAGATTTGATGGTGACTACAGATATACAAGAGCACATCCAGAGGAAGTTGGCGAAGGAGAAGTTGGATGGACTGTGAGATGAAGTCACTTCAAAGCCAGACAAATAGTTAAAAGAGCTGGTGGCAACTGAAGAGGCATATTGTGAGTTATATGAGCAGCTGGACAGTCAAGACGGAGAAATGGACTTGTACCACGTGGCTAAGCACAGAGATGAAGCTGAGTCGGATATGCAGCAGGTTAGGGTGATCCAGGATACAGATATAAACAGGTGGGTAAGTGAACAAAGTGAGCCGAGAAGAGAGAAGGAGTACTTTGAAGATCTAGGAGGGAAAAAGGAGGACCACAGAGAAGGTTCATGGACCTTGACCATGGGTGTTTTAGTTAATAATTTGAGGGTGGAAAAGGATGATCTGTTGTAGTAGCCGCTGAAGGGAGAAGCCAAAAGGAGAAGAAGACAAAGAAGAAGGTAGCATGCATGGTTTAAAAGCTAGAGGACACCTCTGGACAATGGGGGACTACTGGTAGGATTCTGGTAACATTCAAGGGTTCTCTGTTGTCCAATGCTTAAGTATCTTTTAATGCATTTGCAAATTTGAGTTTCATCACAAGTGCACAAATAGGGATGTTCACAGTCTAGTCAATATAAATTTCGATGTACTTTATCAGCTATTATTTTCTATTGTGTCAGGCTCTATAGTTTTATTCTTTTGTGTTTGTCAGTTAGTTTGTAATCAGTCTTTGGTGCATCCTCGCATGAAAAGCATGCAGTTTTCTTTGTGTGAACCTTTGTGGAGTATTTCTCCATTTTGCTTTGCAGTTCCTGAGGGATGATCATTGCCTGACAAGGACTAGCAGCTAAAACTGTCAGAGCCCTTGAACAACTCGACAGTGACCTTCACATACTACGACAGGCCAAGACAATGAAGCTTCATTAGCGGTATATATCAGCCTCCCACAGAACACCAACAGAAGGTGGAGGAGGACAGCGCAGAGCTGACTGTGATGCAGGAGGGGATAAGAAGTCATTGGTTGAAAATATACAGTACCTCTGCTGTTCTCCTGAATCCAGATAGATTAACAACCCCAGCAAGGCCACATGTCTGAGCATATAGTAAGTCAGAGCGCAGGCTGAAATGTTCTGTAAAATACTGCTCAAAGAAACTCGGATTGCGAATGATCATAAGAGATATTTATACCAAGCTCAATCAAAAGGTCACTAGACCTTGATTATCATCAGCCTCTCTGCAACAGAAAAGCTTAATTCACTCTGTGTTGCTGGCAATCTGTGGGTGTATTGCATGAATAATGTTCATTAGAAAGCAGTGAATATTTTGAAATCCAGGAAAGCCTTTTACCCTTTATTTACCCCTCATAATATTTTCTTTCCTTGTTAGTGCTGTTTTTTTCCAAATTAAATAGATACACTTCTTTATGATCTATTATTCATTCACAAGGAGCAGACACGCTGACTTCACATTTGGTGTTTTCCATGACATGATGACAGTTACGTAGTGATGTTGGGCTCATATCCAGGCAACAATCCCTTTCCGATTTGCAAAATTTCTACCATTACAGCAGGTGCAATAAAGGCAAATGGCTTTTCATTTCACCTTGTAATCTTTCACACACTTCAGAGGACAAAAGGATGTTTGCTGATGAGTTCTCACAAAAAAAAAAACCTGGCTTCTATGACCTGAGGAAATGAATGAGGCCATTGTGCCCTCCTGCTGCTTCCAAAGGGACCAAAACAGCATCCAGCAACATCCAGCAACATTTGTTGCCCAGTTGGCTTAGACTGACTCTGCTGTCCCTGCGGGACAGTTGGAGTGCTACTCTGTTTTGGGAAGTGGGCTCCAAAAACACATAGCTTCATCCCTTGAGGGTTCAAGGACCCTGTCACCAACACCCTTCGGAAACCTCAATAGAGGAATTATTTACATGGCATATTCTTATAATAAATATGACGATACTTAATTAAGACAACATGTTGAAGAAAGAGAGCAGTCACCCCCCTCGATGACCCTAAGCAAATTCTCGGTCTGCCACATATCGAGTGTGCCTTTGAACTTGAAAACTGGGGAACACACTCATCATTGATAAACACAGGAAGGTTTGATATAAAAACTCCAGAGGAACCTGCACAAAATTTTATCAGTTTGAGTGCAAGATAAATAACTTTATCAAACAATTAAAACAAAACAAAACAATTTGTTAAAGTAATTCTTTTTTTTTGTGTGTGTGTGTGTTAGTACAGTAAATTTAATCGGAAGGAAATCAATTTTGTCCAACTCTACCTCATTTTTATTTCATGCAATGTGCAATGTGTTAAAAGCATCTGTGTTGATACAAGGGTTTAGGAAGATTCTCTCGATAATGGTATCATGACACAAGCATTACAGCAAAAACATGTTAAAAACAAATACATTCGATTATCTCAAGAAACACATACACAGGTTTATCGTGCACATAACTTTGTGACAAAAAAAACTTAACTCAAGAAAAGTTTAGCCCAACGCAAGCACTAGCAGAACACAACGCGTGAACTTGTGTTACTTTAAATAGCCAAATCATTTTACATAAACAAGAGGAAGCAACTTGTTCCAACCGCTGACTAGAAAGTATTGCTGAGCTTCGTCTGATAAGAGGCAGAGGAGCTTTTCCAATGGCAGCGAGGCCCTCTGCTCTTGTCATCACTGACAGCCTGGCAGCAGAGCTCAGGGGATGAAAAAAGCTCCCTCTTGCCTCATTTACTTCACTTTAGACACGCATATAGTGTCGCTGAAGCTCTGAGCAGCAACACACACACACACACAGACACATCCCACAAATCCTATACATAAGTCTACCATGGTGGCCTGGATGAATTTTCTAATACCCATCGTGACTTCACACACTCGGATGGAAAATAAGGAAGGTCCAGGTCATTGAAATTGATACACTTTTAACGCCACTGTATGGCTTTAAGGGGAACAGGGTGGCCACACGCTGCAAGTTCACATAGCTTGTGGTTTATGGGGCTTCCCATCAGAACAGAGACCAGTTAGGAGCTGTGATCATTTATCCCGACCAATATAATATATGGAGGCACACGTCTGTGTGCGTGGGAAGGATGGTAAGGATCTTTGGATAAAGGCAAAATTCTGTTGCCATTATCGTGAATACTTCATTCATCTATATCTTCCATCGTTTTCACATCTACCCAATATGGCACAACCATGCCAGAGGACCATAATTCATGTTGCCCCATCTTACAGCTTTATAGCCATAACCTTTGAAACCTTGGCCACATTTGTCCACTGATCCCATCAAAGTATTTACAACCGCATTAAAGCTAGGATGCATGGTAGCTGAGGCCCACTCGTGTCACAGCTATATTTGGCTGATGTATGATTCTCTGTACTGGTTAATCCCATATAGGCCGTTAAAATAGCATAACGATTCCCAGATTTCTGTTATCTGTGCCTTCTCAACAGAAAGTCGCCAAATAATGCAGTGACAACACAACTTAGGGTTCAGCCTTTACTGAGGCAAAACAAGCTGGCTTTGGATGAAGGGAGAAGAGAATGAATTCATTGCATTTCCAGGGGAGAGGAGTTTGAAAGGCAAAGAAATCTGGCTAATTCTGTGACATTGTCTCTTTCCTTTCTTTTGGCTGCCATCGTTACTATTAAACTTCCAACAACAGGGATTTTCCTGAGTCTCACTGACCCAATTTGCTCACCAGAGATGACAAATTACCTTTTTGCCTCGTGAATTTGGCAATGTCACTTGTATGTTTAATGTTGGCTGTACTCACTCAATTGGTTCAAACCTTGAGTAACATTAGTTTATGTTCTAATATTTCTGAATCAAGAAAAAGAAAGAAAAGAAGCTGAATAGTCCCTCAGGTAAAAATTAAGCTTATCTGATTAAAATATTGGCTTTTTCCTCCGCAAACATCAGCAAATACTGTTTGGTGGTAATTTTCTTGACATTCAGTCAACATATCTTAAAACAGTACAAATCATTACATCTGCATAATTCCCATGCAATGTCAGCATGTCTGGAGTAGAGCTCAACACAACAAAAATTCAATGGAACCATTAAAAATGCACTTATTCAGACATATGGATGAGCTATCGAGCACATGCCTCTTCTGAATCCAATGTGTAATCACAGTGGGAGGAAAGGCGTCCTGCACTTCTTTATGTTTCTGATATGAGAGGTAGGTTTAAACTGATTCTTCCCTGCATGTAGCAAAATCAAGTCTTTCCCTCTTTCAACTAAAGAACTAATGACCAGCGCACCGTGTTCAAAGTGACTCAACCTACCCTATGGCATTTCCAGCATTCTAGCCATAGAGAGATATCGGTGGGCAAAGCCAAAATAGAATAAACATTGCCTTGGATCCATGCACACACTCTCGCACGCTCACGCACACAAAAACCCTGAATCACAGTTTCATCTGTTTTTTTCCAAGATGAAATACTTCTTCAATCTGGCAGGGATTTACTACTTTCCCTCTGTGGCATTTCAGAGGGAATCTCCCCCTTCAGTACCTTTCTTCCAGATCTCACTCTTTTCTGTCATGGTCTCTTTTCTTGTATTCAATATTCGGTCTTCCCTCTATTCTTGCTGCCTTTCATTATTTCCTGACTGAAGTGCTTCTTTTCTGGGTCCTTCTTGACATTCTTATTCTGCTTCACCCTTCCTAATCTTCTTTCCTCACATCTCCTGAAAACAGAATCCTAAAACTGAAGACCTTGAAGCTTTTTTGTCTTCGCATTTCTGTTTTCTACTTTGACACTTGCCATGTCTTCTCATAAGTGTGTGTTTAATATTGTCTTATATTTGCCGTACTTATAAATCTTTCTGATACTGCGAAACATCTATGCTGACAAGCACAAAGACACACCAAATGAATTGGCTCTTCATAGAAAAGGCAAATTCCCAGTTTCCTTTGAATTTCTTCAGCACTGGCCCTGATCACCTTAATATGGTCTGAAGAGAGTTGGCTGCAGACACTGCAGTGAAGGCCTCACACTGAAGTGTCTCATCATGCATCTTTCTTACCAAGTTCCCTCCTTTATCATTCAGCCCCTTAGAGTTCATTAATGGACCTTTATCATCTGGAGCTTCAGGGTGCCACTTCAGGCTAATTTTCAAGAAAAACAACCTCTGACTCACCATCCACACTGAGGCTGTACTTCCTGCAAAGAAACTTCCTGCCCTCCAGCACTTTGATTGCTGTAAAACTTAGAACCAGGCACTGTGTAATTACAGACTTCAAGAAGTGATAGCAGCCATCAGAAGTACACAGAAGCAGGAGTACACAGTGATGCCTTCATCTTCATGGACATGTGAAAAAGCAATTAAACTGTTCCACAATAATCGTCTTTCACCGGTCCCCTTGAAGCAAAAAAAAAAAGGGAAAAAAAAGAAAAAGAAAAACATATCCTGATCAGTGGAGGGCAAAGTAAAAAAGTATATATTTCTGGGACATGAGCAAAGATGAGTCATTTCATGTGTATTTTATTTTTATTTTGTTTTGTTTATTTCTTTCAACATGTTTGTTTTTGGTTCAAGTCAAACTATATTGCATGAATCTGTGTAAGCAAAACTGCTCTTGCACAGGGAACATTAAGGGGTATAGTTGTGGCACTGTGATCAGGGTCATTTCGTGCTGAAATAAAAGCGAAAAATGTGACAGCAATGAGAGGGAATTTACCTTCTTGATACCCTACTTCGAGGAATCCCATTGTGTTTGCATGCTTTGAAATTACAATTCTCTCGTGGTTCATTTAGCCAGCAATTCTATATTAATTATAAAATTGTGCATTTTGCTGATCGTACAAAAGTGCATCACGAAATATGGGACAGCTTCGGAAATCCTCCATGTTTTTTTAATAGGGACAAAATGCGTCTATGAGAATGTGTTGCTGCTGTCATGTTCAGTTTCAGTCCTTTTACTCTAAAAGTTCAAAGCAAATACAATCAGATTTTGTGATTGCCAACAACATTTTGCAATTCCAGCAACCGTTCAAATGGAATAATAATCCCATCCTGAACTTTTCAAGGTTTGAATCTCAAACGCAATCCAAAAATTCCCAGTATCAGATTGCAGCTTTGAAAGGAATCAAGGGTAGAAATGACTTGCAGAAAATTTGCAAATGTGTTTTTAAAATGCGTGCCGATGGAATAGCTGAAACCTGACAGGAGGGTTCAACAGCTGAGAGGAACAGACAGCACAATGCTGTCCTCATGCATTGATGTGCTTAAGCAGCCCTCCCACCGACAGCAGACGCTCGACTGAAACGACCCCTCAGTCGTCTCCATGTCTCCTCTCACATAGTCATAAACGTACAACCTCTTCCTCGTGTGAGGGAGAATGAAAAGCAGGCAGTGCAGAATCATGTTGAATGACCCCTTGGGGCTTCCATGTTTGTCTCTGTTGACAAGGCCACCAACACACTAGCTCGCCTGTTTCACATCTCATTAAAACTCTGCACAGGTCACAATGCGGAGAACAACCTCCACGATGCGGTGATCTGTCAGTTATATAGTTTACTAATAAGTGCGTCCAACTTTTCATACTCTTTCCTCAACAACTGTTGAAAACACTCACACAGTGAGGACACACTGAATAATGCAAGATAAATAATTCTGTAGTCATAAATAAATCATAAAAACAACCCTGTCTTCAGTTGCTTTAGGAGGAGCCTGGCAATCAATATTTGATGTAACAACTATGATTCTTGATGACAGTTTTGATGTGTCCTCCTGGCATCTTCCATCAATATAAATCAATACCTAATTAAGTTGAATCAAGAATGCTGCAACTGCTGGAATGTAACAAAGTCAACGGAAAAGCAGAAAAGGATCACACAGGCCGGAGACCCCATAGGGTTGACAAACGCAAATGTACAGTAGATTCCAAGACAGTGGGTGTTGCATGCACGCTAAGTGACGCTAAGTGAGAGGTTCTGCTGATGGCTGGGATTTATAGGCTTCCAGAAAAAAACACTAGAGGATACAGGCGAGGACGCAGAGGAAGCATACAAGGAAAATACATCAATGGGGATTCCACCAGACCACACCAGCGGTGATCATTTTCTATCAGTGTTGCCAAAATACATGACTGGGCAGCACACTTCCCCCCTTAAGAGGTTTGGCCACAGCACGGACATCCTAATCTGACAGTTGAGGCTTAAGTGCCCTCTAACAATACCCTGGCCCCAATGAAAAGAAAACAACATGTGTTTCTCTTCTTTTTCTCTCTCTGCACTCCACTGAACCCAAAGTCGATCCATTTTCACCTGTCACATTCAGCTGTGCTGTTGCGGGACCTGGACTTAGTCTACACAGGGTTTTTCAAAGGCCACAGGGGTCAGGTTTTTAATACTGTCTTAAAAGGCCAGATCAGGGAGCATTGGTGCACGTCTGAAAAGTGGCACGAGACCCGAGAGGTAACCTTCCTCTGAGATGACTTACACTGTGTAGCCATAAGCATCTTAACCAAGCGGCCAGTGTTTATGAATGGAGTTTATCATATATTTCTCCTTAAGTTTTGCTCACTTCACCTGTGAACGCTACTTCTAACTAGCAAAGCTTTTTCAGTGCAATCATACCAAGAAGAAGCTTTGTGCACATTGTACAATGCAAAGCACTTACAAAGTTCAGAGACTTAAATATGATTTTGAGTAGGAAGTGAACAAATACACTGACATAAAATTTGTTCAGAAATTGATTTTTGTTGATCCGGTACCACTGCAGCAAATATTGTCTGCCTCACAAAATCTTTCATTTCTTTCCTGGAAGAGAAGTTGCTTGTCACATCTTTCTTCTTCTACTTCTTTTTTTGTAGTCTATGATCATTACATCTGTCCATTAAAGTCTCTCCCAACAGATTAAGAAAATGACCATCCAAGTATTGATAGGCATTCAAAGTGGTGCAGACAGAGAGAAACAACTTATCTCCTGTTTTGTAAATATCACCATTGCTGACAGATTTGTAAAATGTCTTTCTGTAATGATCCACTGGAGATTCATAAAAACTATTAAAACCTTTGCAGACATTTGGGCAGATAAGAGAGAGAGGTGAGTTTGAAGGAAGAGATGCGACAAACCATAGAGACCATACAAAGCAGGGCAGTGTCAAAAATGACAAAGTGCTCATGGAAAATTCAAAGCCTTGCAAAAGTGCATTAGGTGTGTTTTAAAAGGACGTTTAAGGACATGGCTTCACACCAAGTCCCAGATCAAGACTGAGCTGCAACACATTTTTGACCAGCCCACCACTCCTACTGCAGCTGGTGTTGGGTGATTTGAAATGTATTCTTTGGTGCTCAATATACTTTGAAAAAAATTGAGTGTGCAGTTATTTAGCAGTACAAATTTGCACAATTTTTTCCATTGTCATTTAAGTTTAAGAATTAAAAAACTTCACTCAACCTGAAACACTGCACTACGTTGCTCAATATGTTTCAGCAGTGTTCATGTCTTAAATTGATGAAATATTGAGAGCACCACCTTCTTGTTATCAATAACATCATTCCCTGTTTTGAATAGTTCCAGACAGTTTACCCAATGCGCATTACTTTTTCATAACAACTCTGGCTGCTCTTGTTACACATTCATTTTCAGGCAATCTTCGACTTTGTCTGATAACTTTTCTTCAATCTCCCCCATTTACTCAAAACGGTTATTTGATATTAGACATGCCACAAACCCAGGCAATGAAATTACTCATCACTACAGAAGAATAAATGCAATTCAGATGATCTAGTAATGTATTACGCATCCCCTGCACTGCATAATTTTGCGCTGCTCTAGCTGAGGTTTCCGTTAGACCTGTAAATTAGAGCCTGACAAACAGCATCCTGTTGTGCCTGAAATAAACTTCCACTCTTAGCTGCACAGTAAAATTAGATACATATCAAAGAAAAGCAGGCGTGTAAGCATCTCTGTCCATCTGATCTCCACAAACAAGCTCTTATTTCTGCTATTCATAGGCAGAAACCAAAGTCAACATGAGGACATGGGTGCAGCCCCGTAGACATAGATAGTTCATCGAGAGCTCGAGCTGCCTGTAAGTACTATTATCATCCAGATCAATAGCTTCCTGCAATCGAAACAATACAGTGGTCCACCAGAAAGGCAGCATGGAACAAAGAGCTGGCCCTTCACTACATTGTTTCTACCCTGTTTTCCGCTTGCCCCTAGTTGTAAAAAGCATTCAAGTACATGGTTGAGTGCCTCCATTTTGCAGCCAAGAGTTTTGGGGGACTTGGCCCAGTGCTTCCAAGTAAACTTTTCATAGATGTTACCCCACTTTGTGTCTCCACCTCCTCTGAAGTACAATATTTACCGAAGATCTGATCCTCAGGTTTGACAGTTAAATGTTCAGGATGTAATTCTCCAGGCAACCAACGGTACATCATAAATGTCTTCAAAGCTTTGAGACAATTTTGCCATTAACCTATTTATTCAATTTGATGAGGTGAAAAAACATCTTTTTCCCATCAGAGGACACACTACTCCTCTCCTCACATATTCTGAATCAAACAAATAAGCTAGGGGGAAGATAATAGAAGGTAGTTAGTGCTGCCAAACAGGGTAGGGACACAGCTGTACTTTACCTTTTCTACTGAAGCAGACCGATGGCCCTTTCACCACAACTGGAAAGGTAAACATAAACCCTCATGGCTCCTCCTCACCTCTTTCCTTCCTCCTCCATTGTCTCCCACTGAGAAATACTGAGGCACAAATCATTAACGTATTGCACAAAACACAGACTTGAACTGACTTTAAGTCCGACTGTAGCACAAGGAAGGGGGAGGAAAGGGAAGGGAAAGATCTGAATCATAATCAGTCAGAATCAGAGATACTCTACAGTTATCAGCAAGAAATTATGTGTTACCCATTTGAGGAATAGATTGTATGGAAAAAAATGACAAAGAGATAAATGAACGTAACAAGCACATATACACACAATAAATAGAAAATAAAAGAGTGTACGTATGATACACAAAAAAAAGGAGGAAGAGGGACACACTGACATCTTTTGCAACAACTTAAAGATAAAACAGTGGATGTATGAATAGCCTAAGAGGGACATGTATAGTAACTGTTCCTGCCAGAATACACACAATTTTTCATCTCTCCACTCCTCCTTTGCCTAATTTCATGCTCCGTCTCTCATCCATCCAACCAGACCCTGTTCCTTCAAACTTCACAACAAACACGAGGACGTGGGAGGCGAACAAGAACATTATGCAATCACAACACCTAAGTAATAATTTGAGAACTTTGAGCGGTGAACTGTTGGAATTCTTGTCCAGTATTAATTCTTTATTTTTTGGGGCTGAATATACTCCCAAGTTAGCGTACTGAAAGCATCAGAACATTTTCCCTACTTGACCTTAGTTCACACAGCATTTTTCGGAACTTATCATACAGTTTACTTTTTTAACTCAAAGAAACTCGTCTCAGTGTGTAGCTTCCATAAATGAGCACATTTGACTGTGACACAATGTGATTGTAATACAATATAACTGTGCCTGAGTAAAACTTCCTCATCACCATCACAATCATCATCTCTCAACTATGCTGGTCTGAATCCACCGACAGAAATAATTCATGGCTCCTTCAGTCTGATTTTGGTGTTCGTATACAATTTGAAAAAAATGGCTTGTCACTTGAATCAGAGTGGAAAGATCTAATGTGCATGCAAATTACCAATGTCTTCCCAGTGCTTCACCTCTCCTGATGATCACCTCCAGCTTTCAGCTTTTGTGCTGACTCGCCCTTTGTGTTCCACCAGTTATCTCTTGTGTTTTGAATAAAAAGTGGTAAGTTCTTATGTTAGCCATCTTAAACCTGAATAATGCATACTGTGGTCTCTCCTTTCACAGCTTTGCGGTGGGGAACATGTACGCACACGCTCTGTGTCAGCCCCTCTCGCAGAGTATCAAACCGGCCTCTGAGCAAAAAAAAACAAAAAAAAACTACCAGTGTGTCATCTTTGTCTGTCTTTGGCCCCAGATGCTTCCTTTTCTCACTACAGGATTAAATTGGCAAGCTATTTTTTCATACTTACAATTTCACTTTTGATATTGAAAGGGGTGCAGACATTAGAGCAACATTTACATGGCAGGATATCTGAGGAATGGCATCAAAACAAGTCAAACAATGACTAGACTTTATTTCTTGTAACACTTCCAGCACACATCAAGAACATAAGCTTTAATGTTTTCTAATAGAGCATTTGTACAATCCGAGAAACCTTAAGGCTCCTTCACTGTTTCAGGTCAGCTTTGGCTGTAACCTGATAAATTTGTTGAAAGGAAATACCTCAACGCACTCAACTCAACACACACACCACCACCTCCACCACCACCACCCAATCTCCACACTCTTGCGCTCCATCAGCTCTTTGTTGTGAGGAATGTCTCTGCTCCTTCCCGTCTGTCTCTCTGCCGCAGGTCTGTGTTGGCAGATGGCCAAAAACCTCCCCTCTTGCGAGCACAGACGGAATGACAGACAGGAGCACAGCCAAACTTTACTGCAATTTGACATTAATGTTTGGAGATTTTCTATATTTAGGAAGATTACGAAATAAGTCTAGATCGAGAGCCACATAACTCTCTTGCCAATCTCACAGGATTACTAGTTATCTCACTCAAATTCACCTTTCCAGCAACTGCGCATATCGAACAGAATTGATAATCTGTGTGTGTACACCATAAACTAGTGTGCAGTATTGCTCTCTTACCTGTTTGCTTGACTTTGCACATAGCGAATATGTGCTCACAACAGTAGGATACATACACATTTTTTTGAGGTCATGCTCACTGCTGATTATCTTGCTGACTGTTGGAGATGCCTTGTTACGCATCATGCCGCTCAATTGAATTCTATCTGTATTTTTCTTACGATGGCATCGTTACATCAACATTGTGCTGTTCTAAGACTTGCATTTCATTGTTTTTCTATAGTTGTTCAGTTCCAGAGGCTAACGAGGAAAATATAAACATATTGACAAACCTTTAAATCCTGCATGGCACCTTGCTGCTCACAAGACGATGCCAGACACAAGAGCATCTCCATGCTAATTCATATGTGGCCAAGATTTAAGCAAGGCACTAATGGGTATAATATTTTTACTGTGCGTAGTATGTTGTATAACTGTTGATTTTTCGCAAATCAGCTACATTCCTTTGCGGTGAGTGATTATTGTGGGATCCAGGAGGCATTTGAGTCAGGTTGAACAAACTAGGCCAGTGCGTAATGGGTACCTAGTTCCAACTACTGTTCCTGCCCACATACTGCTCATACTGCTCATCTTAAATAAAAAGGACTTTTAAAAGGTAAAAATACAGGATTTCGAAGGAAGCAATGAGTGCACATTCTGTCAAATCATAATTACAAAAAAAATTCTGCCTGCGTTTGTTTCCTGTTTATTTGTTTGTTTCTGATTTTTATGTGCTGCACAGCTTCATTAGAGAGCGGGCATGTTAACTCACAATGCAGCAATAAAGTTGTAGAGGCTTCATGGCAGTGATATAACGTGAGAGCCGCAGTGCTGTCTCGAAACATCTGGAGCTGTTGTGACTGCACTGTAATTTGTGAGGAAAGGTCAGTATAAACAAGGTGAGGAGGGCAGCACCTGTAAAAGGATGAGAGGCTTGGCTCCTCCTTATCTGTCATTAGTGCACACAGTCATTCATCTCTATGGCATGTGTGAGTGCGGAAAATACTGCTGTATCAAAGAGGGGTTGATGGGAAGAGAGGAGGAGTGCACACTCAAAGTATTCATTTAGGCAAAGGTAGTATTAGTACAAACAGCTAAAACACGTCATTCGAGCTGTTTTTCCTCACACACTCATTTGGATATGTCTCTCTTAGCTGAAAGGATAACTTTGTCCACTGTTAGGCTTGCCATGGAGTAAAATGACTCATATAGATGTTCGTTGATAAGTCTGGGTGAAGAAACCGAGTTAACCAATATAATTTTTCATCTTGCCGTTGACACTGATGATGTCAAACCATTTCTGCCCACGCCATTTCTACAGGGATTAAGTGATGGAATACACTGTGCTTTTCCAGTGAACATACTTTACTTCCAGTAAACAGGTATTAGCTGTGATCAGATAGTAGCTGTGAACAGGTACTAGCTGTGAAAAATGAGCAATTATCATCACAATCCCTGTTTCGGAGATGGCTTTTGTCATTGCCAGAATTAAGATCAGTAATGACATATGCAGTGTTGCGTTTTCCTCGAAATGGATACACTGAAGTAAATTCCAGTACAATACTTGCATGTGTGTAATTCCACCTCGCTCCCCCCACCACCCCTTTTATTTTGTAAGTTGTGTCCCACTGGTGCCTGAGGCTCTTCCACCATGTATAATGCACCGTGTAATCTACAGCAGCGCTTACATCTGTTCATGTGATGCTGACAGGGCAGCGAATGATAAAGCTGCGAAGGGAACATGCTCTCGTGAAATGCTTTCTTTAACTTTATGATGTCACACGTGGAGGTAGTAAAATTTAAAAGTCATCTATGGAAGGGGGAAACATTTTTACTGTTCAGGTGATACAACAGAGCAAGCTTAAACTATTGGAGACATTCAGGTACAGCAGGTGCTCATTATGACATGACTTCAGGTGGAGTTATTTATCACTTCTACTCTGCTAATTTAGAGAGGTTAATTCAAATGGTAATTGGTAATGGGGGGTCAATAACACTTCTTAAATCCTCTTTCCCTCAGCATGTAGTGGAAATGAACTCTTCTCTGGTTCAAGCAGGGCTCCATCTGCATAAACAATAACAGACCCTAATTACTTTGCAGACTCCTCAATCAGTTTTCCCATCTCATTTCCCCCATTCAAAGACCACGGTCAAGTGAGAACCTCGTCCTTGTCCCAGGATACCCTGTTCACTGCATCAGACCAATGGCGCAGATCATATTGGAGCGTGTGACATCTTGTAGTCGGACGAAACTCACGATAACAACCTGGTCAGCAATGTGACAGAGTTCCTTTGTGTTTTATTTGGTTATTGCGATGTGGCAGGAGTCAACCACTCAACCCTGTCCCAAGTTGTTCAAACGTCCCTACTGCAATAAAACACTACAGCGAAACTACATTCCTGTTTGATTTCTTTACCCTCTTTCAGACTGTGGCGTCCCCTACCTCCCCTTGAGACGTTTGTGTGTCTGTCCCCCTGCTTAAGATGAACAAAAGCCCAAATAGCCATCGAGCATCTGCACTGCAGGGGAATAAAACTTCTATAGAAGGACGTCTGCTTGGCAGAGACAGAGCTGTCTGACACCCAACAGGGGTGGTGGCAGGCAAGACAGCAGACTCAGTCCCTTCCATCACTCAAGCAACATAGCGGGACAAATGGGATACTTATATGTGCTTTTCCACTATTATGATAAATTATCATCACTTATATATATTAGGATAACCTACTGTGTTCACCTATTGTGCATATCTTAGTGATGGGACGAAATTGGAATACCTGGAGAAAAGTCCATGCATTCAGAACATGCAGATTCCACACAGAAAGGCCCAAACCAGGGATAGAATAAGAGCCCTTTTTGCTGTGAGCTGACAGTAAATCACCATTGTAAAAAGTCAAAGTTGTACATCAGTAAATACATAAGTCATCTTCCATCATAAAAGACAACAATTACACGAATTAAAAATACTTCCTTTTCTGTCAACCTGTCAATCCTCATTCAGTCAACAACCACTCTTTCCTTTCACTCCATGGAATACAGCAATAAGTCAAGCGGTCGGGTTCAAACACTGTCAGTTCTTGTTCTCAGAAGATGTGAACAAAATTCCCAGATGCTGTCTCCGAGAAAATATTTTTGGAGCCAGGTATGCCAAATATCCAGTGACAACCTTGCATTTAGCCCTCCAGCTCTTTTTTCTTTCTCATAAGATTATTTATTGAGGTACCTAGATAGGTTTCTGGATCTCATGTTATGTCTCTATCTTGATTTAATAGCATTTCTGTTTCTTCCACATACAGGGGACAAAGGATCATGGCTTTACTTGAGATGTGCGTGTAATAAAATGAGCAGAGGCTTTCTTGGCCCACGGTAAGAGGGCAAGGACAATCCAAACAATGCGTTGTATGGGGACAGGTTTTGTGAGGGCAGGTTTAGCTCCAATAACATGCCATGTGAGGCATCGAATGTCTTCATTATGGTGGAAGTTTGGGAACAAGTTGGGGATGGTCATATCAAAATAACAATGCTATAAAGTTTGTCCCCTGAAAGACAGACATTAGAGCTGAGGCTGAGTGCTACTGTTTGCAATGACAACTTGAATCTTACACTCATGAAAATGAACAAGAAACAAAGTTCTTCCGTTTCAGAACTTTCCATGGTGCTAGCAACTCTACAATACAGTTTTACAGGAAGTGAGCTTGGATCAGGATGGATCAACTATGCATGTTTCCACCTTTGAAGAATAACTTTGGATTCGTGAGCAGTTAATTTTCTGAAGACCTGAAGTTGGACCAAGAGAATCCTCCATTTCCATTCAATCAATGAAAAGTTATTGGGTAGCACATGAAGTTACACCCCTACATCAGCAACTGCATCCATAGAGACAGAAACAGCAGAGATCTGGGGAATGAGCAGCTTGTCTGGTCTGTGAACCAAACCGAGAGAGGCGTGGCCAACGCATTTAATGTCTGGACATTTTTCATTGTTCCATGTAATTTTATGAAAAATACCCACATAAATCAATGGCTGCAGAGAATTAATCTTATAATGCCATCTGATTAGTATTTCTCTTGCAATAGCACCAAATTTACATTCTATTAACATTTCTGGACTTCCTGAGGGGTCCATGTTGGACAGATTCCCCCACTCAAATCAACCCTAAAAATCTCACTAAAACAGTAGATTCCATTAGTGCCAAGACCCATTCACGAACCTGCACACTTGGCAAATTATGGTCGATGTTTTATGTCCTTTTATGCAAATTAGAGACACACAAGGGTACTCTCAGTTGCCTATAATTTGTACCAGGTGTTTCATGCACATACATCTCTAAGTGCCCTCAATCCATGAGAGGATGTAAACCCCAAGGCCATGTTGAATTAAGTCATTGGTCATGAATGATTAAGTGACAACCATTAAATCGAAAGTTTGAAAAGGCGGGCACAAAGTGCGAGTCCTGCTCACCTGACAAGTCACAATCTCCTTTTCTTTTCAGTCAGGCGGTAAGCCAGGATTCTATGCTTAATGTGGGTGGATCGCAAACATAATCCCTGCATCCTGTGAGGTCAAACGGAGTAGAGACAAGGCTTGATTTCTGCTGAGGCAAGCAGTGACATATGGGGAGGGATAAAACGAAGGGGAGGAGAACTGACTGATGGAAAATGAAGTCATCGACAGGCCAAGTCTGGCTTCTAACGTGTCACCCTGAGGCGAACATCCATCTCTACCTGTCATCAACAGCATTTCACCATTTCTATTACTAAAGGAACACAGCTCATCGTAATGAGCACAGTCTCTCGGATAATAACGGATCATATAACACTGGCTGACACACTGGCACACAATCATTGTTCTTAATTTTAAATATCTTGAGATTTATGCTCAGAGAATTCCCCGACTCCAATTTTTCAAGTTTGTGCCAATCTGACATCCCAAAAAATGTTCTAAACATTTCAGCAGGGAAAAAAAGGCAGACATGTTTGAATTTGCTGACCTGGTTGATCTGGTTTCATCATTTCAAAAGGTGACTGAAGCTGATTTCTGTAACATTTCATCAGCTTGGGGCCGCTCCATTTGATCAATGCAGTGAAGAGAGGCTGAATCAAATCACTTGAACACACTTTTCAGACTAGAGGATGGCACCATAGGGTATCAGTAGGATATTGCCTACCTGCAAATCCAAGTTCTCCAGAAACACAAGGTAAAAAACCCTAAAAATCTTTGGGAATAAGGGGCAAGAAACCTGGGGATTGGTTATTCAGGGAAACTACAACATATCAGCAATGATGTAAAAAGTTGAAGGCAAAACTAAAAATATGAAATACTACGTGGAGAATAACACAGACATGGGGAAGGAGCTGATAGAAGAAGACAGATAAACACAACAGCCCAAAACACACGATCCAGAGGTCCTATGTCGGCCTTGTTGAGATGAGATGAAAGAGGGTGTGATGTGCCTCTGTCAAAAGATTTAGATGCTCTCTGATCTCAGCCGCTTCAAATGCCCATGACCGCCCTTCATCTGCTCTCTAAGGCTGCAACAAATTCTTCTGCACACTAACATGCCTATAGATCTTAACAGTGTTAACTCTGTAGCTGCACCTTTGTGCCCCTGTGTGTACGCTGAACACACTTGGGGCCAGTTATTCATGAAGGACACCCAAAGAGAAACAGTAAGCTCACATTTTACGCGTACAGGTTTCATTACCTGTTCTTGACAGAGCCAGTGACTTGTCCGATGACGCAAATTTCCCCAATTAGACCGGAGAGGGTTGGAAAATAATGACCTATACAAGCTAAAATATCTATGACCTTTGCATCACAGTTTTCAGTTAAGATTTAGTGACTTTAAGGTGTTAACCTAAGTGTGTCTTCCTGTTACTCTTTAACCCGCCACTGCCTGCAGTCTGTTTGATTTAGTCTCACTTACCGCATCAAAAATGCAGACAGACAGAAAGGAGATGCAGTTGAGCGTGAGAAAGAGAGAAAGAAAGAAATGCCACCAAAGTTGAGGGAAAAGAAGACAGGAACATAAATCACGATGATTGACAGCAGACGATAGGGGATGAGGGAGGCTTGAAGGGATAAAGTGAATAGGGACTCCATCAATACAACATTCAACTCCAGAAGCCCCAGGTCTCCCCATGATGATTCCCGCCACATTTCTATCGGCATGAAACTGATTGCGCTAGACCCTACAATGAGAACACAGCTTTAGAACCCCAACTGATTCCAGTCTATTATTGAAATTTAAGCAGTACAAGTCCAATTAACAGCTTGAAATAGTACAAAGGTAAGTGGTGAAATTGTCATGAATAGGAACAAAATAGGCAAGGTTAAACAAAAGTGTGTTCAGCTCTGCCAAAGGAGGCTGCTGTGATGAGTGAAAAGTTAAGAATATATTTTGGCTTCTAAATTGATTCCATTACTCCTTTTTTTACTTCAATTGTTTATTTGTCCTATGCAGTACCATGAGACATTAAACCACATAACTTTCAACAATCATTTGGAAAAATTGGGGTGTTGAAAACTTTTGACCAGTAGTGTGTACTATGTGACAAACACAGCCAACTCCAGTATGGAATCAATGCAGATGCACTTTGTCCCCCCTGCTGCATTCAGGGCAGAGAACACTGCAGAAAGTTGGGAAAATTTAGCCCAGAGGGGAGCAGCTCAGGGATCTGCAGCATGTGCAAACACAGCAGAGTGAGCCGCTGGGGACAAAAGGCACAGCTCAGTTAAACTCGGCTGTCTAAACACTTGTAGCTCTCAGGGCCTGAGGGCACAGACACAGCAAAAGTAGAGCATGAAGAGCAAACGGGAGCTCGAGGGCGCCATGCTGGTCTTTAACGATAACACGCTCCCTGGTTTGAATGGGGAGCTGGGAATCAAGCTCTTTGACCTGGGAAACAAAAGATTCGCAACCTCCCAGACCTTTAGTCATAAAACATGTGAAAGCAAAGAACGGATGCACTGAGGATGTAGGGGAGGGAGGTAGGAGGGGCAATACAAGCAAGTGTGCTTGTATTGCCCATTAGCCCAACAGCTGGTTGTTTGCAAAGGTTGCAGCACTACACTCCACACCCGTCCTTCACGGCTTGGCATGTGTGCAGGGCGCTGGCGGAAAAAAGGGCTTAGTTCTAGTCGAGGGAGTGCAGCGACCTCTCATTTAGCCAGCCAGATCTGCTGAGACAACTGAATAATGACAAAGAGCAGGTCTCAACCTGGAAGGATCAGAGCTATGCCTCTACAACATAGTTTGATGGACTGGTGGTGGAATGGGCAATAATTATCCACCATTTGTTGCAAGTCATTTATTTGATTAATCAACCGCAGAGTCATCTATTCTGTTAGAGTTCATGGCAGGCTAAAAGTTCTGAAGCTCTCACATAGAGCATTAGGTAATTATCACTGTGCAGGAACATACATTGTTGCACCACTGAATTTTCATACTGCATTTAACCAAGAATCTAACCATAAGAGGGCCATTGGAGGCACCATGGGACCATTTAATGTTTCTCAGTAGGTCCGTTACAATGGTCACCCAAGATCAGTGGCCTTGCTGATTTCAGAATCCTGCTCAAGAACTCCACACTTACAGTAGAGACCAGAAAATAGCCTCAAATATCTGTACTGCCTCAACCCCACGACAAGCAACTACAAATTAGTTGTCACATATTGGACTCAGATGTTTGTCATGAGTTGAGTTCTTAGCCATGACAATCCTCATCAATCAAACCAACATTACAACAATAGCTATGTGCATATCACTTTCTAAATGCAAATAATCTATTCAATTGAATGATAGAATAATGAAATAATCCAATGCATTTACCTCTATCTCACCCCAAATCATAACCCAGGTTTCATAGGGTGGCCACTCACTTCGAAAGCAACGAAAAGGATGACAATATCTTGTACAAAACCTTTCTTTACTTAACTTACATTGAATCACTAAGGCGAGTAGGCAATGTTATACCTTGTGAAACGGATCACATTGGAAATCTGAGCATCAGGTGTATGCAAAAGCGTCTCATGTTGTATCATAGATCCAATATCAGACACTTTGGTGATATTATACTTCACTTTGCAAATATCTCCCTGTAGTCAAACAAATAAGCAACTCAGGCTCTGAATACACTGCATAGTCTATCTCCAAAATGTACCTCTTTGCAGCTTCTGAGCACTCAGAAGCAATCCAACAAAAGGCCATGTTGTGATGTAGTTTGTTAACTGATTGTCATGAGGGTGAAATGCATACTTTAGTTTTAATTCTAAGTGAATAACCAGGGCAGCATATTTGCAGTCCTCCTCAGTCTGGAGACTGAGGTTCTCATCTCCAACCAAGAAAGGACAGTTTATCAGTGCCTATCTTAGAGCAATAACCGTAGATTGACAGCTCGTGATCCTCATCCAGGTTGTGAAACAACCCCCACGTTGAGCGTGAGGGGATTGGATGGCCCATAATAGGGCCCTCACCCTCCGCTCCCGCACCTGCAACAAGGTCTCCAAGGAAATCCAGCAATTGGCTTTTTCCAGGCTAACAAAATACACAGGCGCCACATCTGGGAACTCTCAATAACTTTCCGGTGATTGGTCTTAACACGAATCAGGAGTTGTTCCTCGTCATTTTGAGGTTTTGCTGCCAATACATTAACATTTTTATAAATATATTGGCAGTTGATACTGACTGACATGCAAACATCCATTTGAATAAAATCAAAGGGATACCGTGAGGTACTGTGAAAACTACATAGCAGACATGACAGTAACATTTTCTTTACTTCCTTTATAAATGTGCTCGTGTAAAACATACTTGGGATCTTGGGAGAGCATATTGCATGTCCAAAATATACCTCCTAACGCATTTACTTGAAGAGTATGACAACTTCTGAGGAAAACAAAAGGATCAGCTCTTGAGTCTGCATTCCAATGGGGACAAAAAAACATATCACAGTGCAAATCTGCTCATGTATTCATTTTTTTTTGTTTATCTAAATTCCATTAAATAGTATTTTGCGCTTCCTTGATCATCTTAAAAATCCTGCACTAGCACACATCTGATTAGCAATGTCAAAATTGTTTGCTTGATTGAGCATAGCTAATTAAATGTGGTTGCGAAGGTGAGATGGGAAACATGCAGCCATGTGGCACCGGGGGAACCAGGCAGAGCTGCACAAAAAAAATACTTTTAGAAACATCAGTGTTGGTGCACCCAATTTTGTACTTTCGTCGTACATCACTGACATGTACTCAAAATTCTCTTGATGATTTGGGAGTAGATACTCTCTAGCGGGTACTTTTCAATTACCTGTCAGCCCTGTAATCAGGCTGGGGTGCTGACTTAGCTCTCAGTGGAGTGAGGTCAACCTGGATCACTGCTGGACCTTTATCCCTAGCCACCGCCTATTGCAGCCTTTTGTCATGAACTGAAATCCGAGACTTCCTTTTTTACAACCTAAATCACTCATTAACCCCCGAAATCTTGTCCTCCAGATTTCAGCACAAATGACTGGTAGACACCTGTATACAAAGTCCTCAAAATATGTTTGAATGATTTGAATGAATTAACCAGTTTCAATTTCTCATGTTTCTTTTTCACTCTGTTTCCTCATAATATCTTTTGGGTTCCTGTGTCATTCTTGAGTGAGGAACACAAAGTCTGATTTGTGTCTTATTCCGATCATCTGGGGTTGTTTTGGCCCATCATGGAAAACCGCAATGTGAGAACCAATCACAACAGCGCTGAGAGTTACCACCACTGCTTTTACATTAATCCAGCAAAAGGTTTTTTGGAAAAAGGCCATTTCTTCAAATTATGATCAGCAGCAGTCAAAACCTATTAGTGCTCTTGATATTATACCTCAACACCAAAAGCCACTGGCATGGTGTCAGTGAATGAAAATACCCAAGAGAATTAAAATATTCCTCCTTTACTATGAGAAGCCACTGACAAGCGCCATGATGGCTAAATTTACGATGTAAACAAATTCTACAATCTACAATCTAGAGCAAACATTGTCATTGCGAACCAATCATTGCACCAGTCCTGAAGGTTTGATGCTGAAACTGTCATTTTGACTACTACTTAAAATGTTAAAAACAATTATTGGGGATGTTTTCCCATGGGATCACAGCAATATCCTTCAACTTCACCCATCTCGGTTTCAGCATCTCAGGTACCACCACAGCTGCTTTTTTAAGAAAGCTGATCATGGCTGCTGCTCTAGCTTTTCACTACAAAATCATGTGGCATACACAACACTGGGGACTGCCATCAAATGAGGTGTCCTCAAGCGGTCAAGTTACAAGAGTGCTGTTATTCTCTTTTCAGAGCGTTGACCTCAAAATTGAAATGAAGATGAGGGCATAAATATGAGGGTGGGATTTGCATTTTTGTGTGAAATAACACACAATCTGCATTTCTGATAGGCTGTCTTGTGTCGATTGAAACATTATATCAAGTTTAACCTTAAAATAACTATTGTGTGTGGACAAAAATTGTCTTTTCTGCGTAATGTGTAAACCTATACCTGCAACAAAACATTTATCTGCGCCCAGCTTTTGCTATTTTAACCTTTGGTTTACGCTTGCCACACATCCACCTCTGCTTTGAAAGCCCAGACCTCTGCATCCTGATGGTGCTATTCTCGAGGTGCCCTACATCTTGATTCCTGCAGGGGCCCACAACTTGCAATGCCAGGAATTCAAGCCTTGGGGGCCAGGTGATATATTTGGATGTAGTGCTGCATGTTGCCCTGCTGTCCTTCGCTTAGGGCTATATGCTGTATTTCAGCACTATGTCAGGCCCGGTGGCACACTGCACCAGTGCAGACAGTCAGCAGCTATTTAAATCTGTCATATGCCGGTACTACACATTAAGTACAATCCCCTGAGCTCAGACCTTAAATGTGCTCGGCTAGAATCTGACAATGGAAAAAAAACTTAAAGTAGTGTGTCTGATTTATGAAATGTTTTGCTTTACTTGTCCAACATTTTGCTTTTTCTCTGCTGGGAGAAGTTCATGAAGTGGTATTACTGCTTTCTATGTCCAAACATTCTACTTTATTTCTATGCCCATTAGAGGCCCGATGTTAGCATAAAAATGTAATATCGGTATCGGAATTTTTTTTTGCTTTGAAACCGATAAAATAATGCTTGCGTTACACCGAAATAGTGCCTACGCGCTCCTGAAGCGTTTACCGGCGCACCTCATCAAGCTGCGTCTGATATATCGGTATCGGCTGATATCGGTATCAGAAATTGAGAGTTGGACAATATTGGCATTTCGGATATGGGCAAAAAAGCCAATATCGGACATCCCTAATGCCCATTATTCGCTTGTTTTAGCATTTGCTTTGGCGTGACCAAATCTTTTATTCTGTGTAAGGTGAAGGCCAGAAGACCAAAAATCTAAATTTCTTTTCTTGTCACACATCTCTGCAATGATTAACAAAAATCTGAATAATTTCTATTTCCACATTTGTGATGAATATATCATTACTCCAGCCTATTCATTTGATAATTTATAACTTATTCTAATACCTTATTCTAGTGGGCTGCCTGACTTGCTTCATGCTCCTTGACGAACACTGAATAGACCTGAAATGCTTGATGTTAACAGGGAAATTGTTCCTTGCTGTTGTTAATCATGTGAGACCGATTTTCTGGAATTTGAATTATTTCATTAAATTCTACATGGATCTCCATATGTGGAATGAATGGCACTTCTAAAAACTATGGCCTATGAGTGCAAATGAATTCCTTCGCAGTCTAGCGGGTTTTCAAATTTCTGCGTGTTTATACATTCAGTCAATTCAAAGCAGCATCTCATTTGTAAAATAACATCAAGATGATGTCACTGAACACCTCTACTCACACCCTGAGGCATTTTCACAACTATTCACCTGAACTTTGCTAAAGTATTTAGTTGGAAGCCAAACATATTCCGCAGAGCACTGCAGTCAAGGAAGCCCAACTCAGTGAGAAACATTCCAAACAGCTTCAGATGTGAAACAGACAACAGGTAGTTATCCTCTACACTCAAACAGTGCAACATTAATCATCAGTCTTTGGTCAAGTCTTAGTTTATTTTTCTGCAAAACACTGCACTACAACAGAGTTACTACTTTGTAAAATCCTTTATCTTATGTCCATTTTTAGGATTGATATACAAACAGTGTCAAACAAACAAAACAAACCAGCGAAATCTAGACCTCAAGTCCAGAATGAAGATTCCAGAGAGGCCAGCAATTTTTGCTGCCTTCTCTCCGACAGCCCACCAGGTGTTGGTGGGAGGGTGGTCTCTCACTTTGAACTCCAGAAGGAACTGTGTTGAAACACGCATGTACATCCCACCTGTCTGTACTCCCTCCTCCGCTTCCCACAGTCTCCCTGTCACCCCACTATGCTCCTCCGCTCCCACGCTGGACCCTCTCTGTTTTTAAACGCTCACTCAACCATCTTTGTGCTGCTTTGAAATCTGGGAAATGGGAACATCAGGAGGAACGATGTGTTCTTGTGCACTTACAGGGTTTATTGTTTTACACTTTGCTGTAATTATAGTGATGGCGCAGGAGCAAAGAAGCAAGAGCTCATAGGTAGTGAGCCTGCGAACCACATGTCTAACCTCAGAACCATGTTTATGGCTTTTAACAGGTATTACCAGTTGTTCCCTGAGAAGTGGTGTTTTTCTCAAGTGCACAGTGGTACAGTTCATGCACCTTAACTGAGGCAGAGAACTGAGGGCAGACAGAAAAAATCTGTCTTGTTATTTCTCTTTACAAACGGCTTCACACAATTTTCCCTGACTAGGCCACTGAGGTACTCTCATGAGCACTAAGTATTTTTTAAAAATGTGGAGCAACTTTCGATTGCAATCACTCATCCATCAAAGACAACATACGTTATTATTAGAGATGTCCGATAATATCGGCCCACCGATATTATCGGCCCGATATTAGCATAAAAATGTAATATCGGTATCAGATTTTTTTGCTTTAAAACCGATAAAATAATGCTTGCGTTACACCGAAATAGTGCCTATGCGTCTGATATATCGGTATCGGCTGATGTTGGAATCGGAAATTGAGAGTTGGGCAGTATCGGGATATTGGATATCGGCAAAAAAGCCAATATCGAACATCCGTAGTTATTGTGATTGTGAAAAGATGTCCTGATAATCTAAA